>JASFAX010007311.1:0-26151 GCA_030737875.1 Allium sativum
TGTATTATATGTTGTCCTTCCGTTGTGAGATTCTTTTATTGTTTTTTCTTCTTTCTTCCTTTTTCTTCTTTTCCTAATAACTACCTGTATTTGCGATTTGTTTGGGTCGACATGTGTAGTTTATTGTCGATTTGAACGGTCTAAAATCTGGGTCGTTACAGAAGTAGTACGGAAACCTTATTAGATGTTATGGAGAAATGGGAGAAGAAGAAGAAGAAAATAAAGTCAAGAGATGGAAAGTCCCACATTTGCAAGAAACCAGGCCACTGAAAGAGAGATTGTCCGGACTTGAAGAAAAAAAATTGAAGCTGGAAATTCATCGGTTGAGGTGGAGGAATTTTTGTCTGATGACTTGTTGACAACGGTAGTATTAGATGTATCAAACCATTGGGTGCTAGATACGGGGGTGTCTTTTCATATGACACCTAATAAGAATTATTTCAGTTCTTTTAAAAGAAAAAGAGGGAAACTGATTCTTATGGGAAATGATGCTAGTTGTAGAGTCAAGGGCGAAGGTACTGTGCAGATTCGAATGTATGGCGGGGTAATACACACCTTGACAGGTGTCCGTTTTTTCCAGGTCTTCGGAAGTCAATGATATCTCTTGGGTAGTTGGCATCCAAAGGATGCGAGGTGACTATTGATAAGGATAGTCTATGGGTTTCTAAGGGTGCATTTGTAGTGATAAATGGAGATATGTTTCATAATTTGTATCTCTTGAAGGGAAGCACTGTACTTGGAGAGTCAAGGGTTGGAGTCTATAGTTCTCGTGGAAAAGATGTCAAAGCTAGGCATACGAGAAAGGACTTTGAGATTCTTCATAGGCAGAATATGATCAAAGGGGAAAGCTTCAACAAGGTGGGATTTTGCCAAGAGGATGTGCTTGATAAGCGGAAAAAGAGATCGTCTGAAGTTGGTTAGAGATCAAAGGATAAAGCAGCGGATATGCATAAGTTTTTGCACACTGCTAAGTCCGGGCGTTGTTCGAGCTGGAATCTCTTATCGAAATGCTAGGTGCCATGCGATGGCATAGTGTGAGGAGAGAGGTGAGATGGTTCATGGAGACATTTGTTTTCGTGGTGAAGATTGATAGGTCTTACTTGAAGGGGTACTTTGAACACTTTGTTGGTAGGCGGTGGCGTTGCCGGAGTTTGTTGAAAAAGTGCAATGGGTGATGGCCATAGCGAAGCTCATTGGAGAAAGTAACCATGGTGTCTTGTCCGAGAAGATGCTTAGAGTAAGAGGATGTAGGTGGAGTTGGTATGCTTTCAAGGAAATATAGTATCAAGGTGGAGATTGTTAGAATTTGTGATACAATATTTCCATTTGCAGAAGATTTGGAAGATATTATTGATTATGGTGATACAATATTTCCATTTAGAGAAGATTTGGTAAATATTGTTAATTTGAGTAATATAATATTTCCAACTGCAAAAGATTTGGAAGATATCAGAAAATTTATTGGCTCTTTTGTAAAATTAGATAGGGCAATAAACTGCCTACATAAGTGGAAGAATGTGAAGAAGTTTCTTTTGGGATATTGAAGTAAGGAATTAATTCTCTGGTTGGAGAATTAATTAGGCATTGATTTATAACCATAAATCAATTACTTCAACCCCAAGTATTAATCCTTATATAAGGATAGGGATTAGGTAAATGTATGCCTTATCTCTAAAAGTTCTTCTTCTTCTCTATTATCAGTCATGTAATATTTTCTTATTTACAAAAGGAATAAAATCTCCTCTCCCCAAGTGGACGTACACTAACAAGACGTTAGTGGAACCACTATAAATCTCTTGTGTTCTTTCTTTTATTGCTTGATCTGTGATTGTTTTGCTGATGACTATCTGTTGTTTGTTTTGCCTCGCCATCAATCTGTTCCTATTTGTTTTTCCGTAAAGTTGGATTTTATTCTCAAGGCATTTTTGGGGAAACTTTACCCCAACACACCACAAATATTACATGCTACATGTCTCTTTGGGCTGAATCATGCATTCAACGGTTCATCATTCTTTCCATTGTAGTTCAGGAAACCATCATTAGGCATAAAAGCTACAGCTTCTTCCTTTTTACCAATTGGGCTCTGGCCACTTATGAATGGTAAAGTTCTGCAATTTTTCTTCAATACCTCTGCACCAATCGTTGATGTTCATCAGCCCTGATAGAATTTAGATTCAGAGAGAAGAGAGAGATGAAACGGTAAACGGTAAAAGGACTACATCTTTATTTATTTTATTGCTATTACAACAGAGATAATTGCTTGATTGAATAATACAATGCTGAACCCTATATTTATAGGGTTATTTATTCTCTAGAATATTCCTTTATTCTCTAGCATATTCCTAGCATATTCTCTATCATTTATTGATTACCATATTTTCTAATATTTATTAATTACCATATTCTCTAACATCCCCCCTCAAACTCACGATGCGGAGAATCGTGAGTTTGCCAAATAGAAGCTGTGAAGAAACTGCCAAATATAATCTGCTACAAGAAGTAGAGAAGAAACTGCCAAATAGAAGCTGCCACAAGAAGTAGAGAAGAAACTGCTAAATAGAAGCTGCCACAAGAAGTAGAGAAGAAACTGCTAAATAGAAGCTGCCGATAGAAGCTGTGAAGAAACTGCTAAATAGAAGCTGCCGATAGAAGCTGTGAAGAAACTGCCAAATAGAAGCTGCCAAAAGAAGTAGAGAAGAAGCTGCCAAATAGAAGTTTGCCACATAGAAGCTGCCAATAGAAGTAGAGAAGAAACTGCCAAATAGAAGCTGCCAAAAGAAGTAGAGAAGAACTGCCAAATAGAAGCTGCCAAAAGAAGTAGAGAAGAAACTGCCAGATAGAAGTTGCCAAAAGAAGTTGCGAAGAAACTGCAAAGTAGAAGCTGCCAAAAGAAGTAGAGAAGAAACTGCCAAATAGAAGTGCCAAATAGAAGCTGCCACAAGAAGAAGAAACTGCCAAATAGAAGGTGTGAAGAAACTTCCAAATAGAAGCTGCTACGAGAAGTAGAGAAG
Source organism: Allium sativum (assembly GCA_030737875.1). Lineage (NCBI taxonomy): Eukaryota > Viridiplantae > Streptophyta > Magnoliopsida > Asparagales > Amaryllidaceae > Allium > Allium sativum. Next base: position 3,012 of record JASFAX010007311.1, read on the forward strand.
AAACTAACCAAATACCAAAAACTCAACATCAACTCAACAATCCAAAACAATCTTCAATCTGATCGGTAAGCAAAAGATCTGAGTGGCAAAATGACAAAACTGGTCCCCGGATGAGTTTATATGTTTGCATCCCCCAAACATATCAAACTAAAACAAAACTAAACCAAAAATGGGATGGTTTTGTATGTTTGCATTCCTCAAACATACAAACAAAACAAAATCAAAAGGGATGGTGAGCATATGTTTGCATCCTCCAAACATATCTGCAGTAACCACCTACCACCTTCAATCAATGTCAATTGCCCTCCTAACATTCAGTGAAAACCACAGTACTCACGCAAATTCGCAAAACCATACATCTGCAAAACCGACCTTACCGAATCACCTAACTGCCTCAGCCTTCTCTAATAACCCATACCAGAAAACAATTCAACAACATTCCTCCTACACTTGCTTCTCAGAACGTCAACCAAAACATGTTCACAACAAAACCATAAATCATCCAAAGCCATCACTCCTAAACGCACAAACAAACAGACCCATATCATTCACATCATTCTTCCCTACACAGTAAACTCCCTCTACACTACACGGAACTTCACTACTCCATTATCACCAACTACAACTACTGAACACCGACCATCTCTTTCCAAACCCAAAACTATTCAAAACCATAGTACAATAGCCCACTATACTGCGCAAAACTACACTACACAACCCAAAGCACTCCAATTTTTTTTTCTTACTGTCACAAACATTCACCATTACGGTCAATAATTCAAACACTCCCAACTTTTTTTATTATATAAACTCAACAAACAGCATCACTATGTCAACCAAAGTTCCTACATTAATCACCTCAGGCTATCTCCTTCGATCAAGTTTCCCATAGCAACAAGACTCAAACTTCACATAAAACCCAGCACCACAAAAACCTGAACTTCAAATCGCTTTGCTGTAGTCAAGCATACACGTGGCCTTCCAAAACAACCCATAACACCATTTAGAACATTACCTGACCATCCAAACATGAGCTCCAGTTCAAAGCCGTGCCTCCACCACACCCCTAATCATCACCGACACCTCCCTCCTTCAAAACCCAAAATCGACAATCACCAACGTCTCTTTCTACTCTACGTGACCGAAGTCCCTCTAACACCCATCACTCTGTGCGTCCTGTCACCTAGAGTGCCACGCCACCACACAATCAACCCTGCTCCGCCCTTATTTTTTTTTTTTCACGCCGAAGCCCTAGCTGTTTTCTCAAATATCGAGCTCCAAGATTCTTCGTCGCACCAAAATCCAAGCACGCAGATGCGAAGTTCTCTAGTGTGCGAGTCCAATAAATCCAACACTGAAAATTTTTGTTGAGAAATGATACCGATTTGATTTCCAGAAAAAATAGCGATTTGCTTCTGAAACGAACGAGATGTGGATTTCAGCAACTTGAACGCACGACCAAAAGCCCTAGCGCCTTCGAAGCTATTTTAATGTCTGAACTCTCGTTTTAATCTTTACTAACTCGTTTTAGTAATTTAACAGCAACCCTCTCTCTATCTCTTTATATAGCCTGGCTCCGATACCATGATAGAATTTAGATTCAGAGAGAAGATAGAGATGAAACGGTAAACGGTAAAAGGACTACATCTTTATTTATTTATTTTATTGCTATTACAACAGAGATAATTGCTTGATTGAATAATACAATGCTGAACCCTATATTTATAGGGTTATTTATTCTCTAGAATATTCCTTTATTCTCTAGCATATTCCTAGCATATTCTCTATCATTTATTGATTACCATATTTTCTAATATTTATTAATTACCATATTCTCTAACAAGCCCAACTATCGAAAAAGACATCCAAGCCTTATATAGTAAGGATTCTACTCTTTCAAATAGCATATTACTCTTTTTGTTGTTACTCATAAATAGACATGTACTAACTCATAATACCAATTTACCGCAATCAAATAGTTAAACATATTTTTAGTCAAAACCTATGTTGCTCGCTAGTTAACAGCTACCCAAATTTATTTAACCTATAAAGTATAACATACTTTACCATACCAATATGCCGTAACATATAAGATTTGCATATGATTCGTATATTCTCTATTCCCCTAACAAATTAAGCAAGTATTCCTAATTTTCTATTTTCTTTTAAAGGATAGAAAGACCATGATTAGTACTCTTCCATTAGGCTACTGCTTGCATAAACAAAGATTATGTCAATTTTTATATGACTTTTTAAAGCTAAAATTCTACAAATCATGTTGCTCAAGGACATAAATGATAGTCAAGAGCAGTAGCTTTAAACTAAAAGAAAAAAAGAAGAAGAAGAAAGAAACGAAAATCGTAAAACTCAGCATGAATGGTTTCATGAATTTGAAGCTATTACACTCCTTTAGATGAAATATTAACGGGCAGGAAACATATTTACCCAACTAAAATTCATGTTAATCTAATATAAAAAAATATGAATTATTATCCCATAGCTCAAGCAGACTACTGCTTAAATGCTGCAAAATTAGTAAGATGATGCTTTTGAAATTTGTGGTTGTTCTGTGAAAAGCTAAAAGAATTTCCAGTAAGATAATGAATATTGCTTAACACGTTAAACAGTTTCCAATGAGGCTTTAGTTGTAATTTTCAGCAATTTTTCAGATAAAGAGGTTGGCATAAATTATTTATCATAGATCCCAGGCAGATATATACTATATTGTTGGAATTAGTGTGCAATGGTATAAGCTGTAGCTAAAATGAGAACACCCCCCCCCCCCCCCCCCAGCGCAAATAAAGTTACAACTGCATGTATCAAAAAATGCAGATGTTTCGGTTTATTTAAAGATCAACGTGTAAAACCTCTACATCATGAAGTAGTTTGTTAAAAAAACTAATATAGCGGGTTTACAGAGGGTAGAACAGTTAAGGAGTCCATCATTGGACGGAAATAAATATGAGAAAGCTTTAAAACAATATGCTTAATTTGGCAATAAGTGAAAACCACCTCAAATTCATAGATTTTAAAATAAAAACTGATTATTTGTTTTCCAACAATATAGGTTTTATTGTAAATATGCAGGATGGTAACGGATTTCATGGAAGTAAATTCAAAATGCAGCATTGAGAATAAAATTTTAAGCAAAACCCAGCATTATAAAATGCAGCAAGATTGAAAATCAATTTAAAGATATAGCTTGTTGTTAGTAAAATTGGTAGTGTATGCAGTGTAACAACATCAGTTATATATTATGTTAAAAATTGCTATAGTTCAAACAAACATTAGCTAAGTACGTATATTTGAAATAAGTTAAAAATATGTTAAAAATTACAAAGATTTGTAATATTCACACACGTCAGCATATCTACGGGGAACATTCAGTTGTTACAACAAAGAAATAGTCAAATGTACCCATGTTAAAAAAATGATGAACATGTACTTTAGTTGCTGGCAGATGGTTCAATTTTGAAGCTTTGAGCATGCAGGATATTGAGCAAGTCTTGGTTGGTAATGTACACACCACCCACAGAGTCGTCGATTCTTACGATTACCTGTCAAGACATAAAGAAATGGTTTATTAATAAGGATATGTGGAAGATATCATAGTAGTCAAGGCGCAAAGTCGCAAAAAGGCGCAAGCATTGAGCCTGGGGCTTTTTTCAGCCTTGGTTTTTTTTGCATGTCTTTTATATGAGTTTGATCGACTATTTTACTAACTACAAATTAATTTTTAAACCATATTTTATAATTCATTCAATTAACTATATATTTTATTAATAAGATTTAAATTTTGAACCACATTTTATAATTTATTGAACAATTTAATTTTTTATTTAACTATTTATAAACAAAATTTTGAATTTAGTAAAAAAAAGCGCCTCAAGCGATAAAAAGGCGCACTCAAACTGCCGAAAGACACAAGCCTTGAGCCTTGGGCTTTTTTACGCTTAGGCACGCCTAAGCGTGCGCCTTGATAACTATGGTAGATATGTGCTGAGCTTTGATTGACAAATGACAAAATTCTTTTTTTATTTTTGAATAACCATTTAAAAGGCGTTTTGGCAACTCAAAAGGCGTCACTTGAGAGTTTGTTGAAGCAGAAGTATAATGATGTGTTTGAACTTTGAAATTCTACTATAATCTGAAAATACACTTTCAAGCTTAAGTTTAAACTTGTAAAGAAGTTATTCGTTCAATTATTTTTATAGAAGGAACAAAAATATATGTGTGTGGAATTGCACTTAAATTCATTACTTTCACTATCAGATATTATATAATACATACATCCATAAATAGTTTATATGTTATAATTTTTATAGCTATTTTGTAACTAGTTCACTAAGTCTAGGAAATAACTATCACAATGTACTAACTGTTTTACACGACTTCAGTTTGCAAAGTATTAGTGCCAAAATATGAAATTATGTACAATGAGATATTAATGTCAATTGTTACAATGAACCAATGATATTGAATGATCCAATATATGGCATTATGTGCAGTGAAACATGCAAAGTGAATTGCTTTGAAAATGTGAACATCATCATCAGTTTTACCTCTGGGATTATGGGTGGATGTTTCCCTAGCAAAACATTCTCTCAAAAGGTGTACTGAACTAAAATACCCAACATGTTGTAATACATATAAGTAAATATGCGTTTGTCATATTATATTAAGTCCCACATTTTGGGAGTAAGGCTAACATCAGCTCCAAAGCCAGTATATAAGAAAGCCAATGTAATAGAATTATGTACACTGAATGAAAGAGAAATAAAAAGGTCTCTCTCTTATTTCTTATGTTCTTTCTAATGTCTTCTCTTTTATGATCTATTTTATTTTATAACACGTTATCAGCACGAGATTCCAGTATAATTTTTTTTTTTTTTTTGAAATCTTCTAGATCTACATTTATGAATTATTTTTTTATTTGAGAATATCAATTCATGTTTCCCTAGCAAAACATTCTCTCAAAAGGTACACTGAACTAAAATACCCAACATATTCTGCTTTATAAAAAGATTATTTAAATATGCACCATATGTGCTTTGTTTTATAAACATACCTTTTTTGTAAGGAAGTATGCATTGCTTAACAACGAATGTAAAATAAAAGCAATACCACCCATGATATTTATATGTAATGCATATTATAGTGAAATCGATTTTGTATAGGGAAAATAAATGGAGTACACATCTCTTAGAAATATTGTCAAACTTCTTCAGGGCAATAAAATATCATATTGCGTATGGAAATTAGTACAATTGATTTGGATGCAAAATAGTATGGGAAGAAAACTTACCTGCCAAAGTTATTGAAATAGAGGGCATCACCGGATAATCTTCTTTGCATATTGAAGCTACTAAAGTGGGATTATGCATAAAAAATTATTTTTATGGGTCGTGTTGCCATGATTTTACTGACGATGTCAAGCAATGCTTATTTTCTTACAGTGCAGTTCACTTCCAACTTAGAAACCTGTCATAATATTCATGAAGTTCACCATAATCAGTCAATGTGTTAACTGTTCATATAAATAATAAATGGAGTAGGAACTTACTCCCATCATGTCATGGTAAAATATTTTTTTTTTTGAGTAAAAGCTCTATATATGGGATTATAATTTAATTCTATTACTCTTATGCAAAGCGTGCCATCTTTATATTCTTTAATAAAAGATCTGCTAATTAAATTCTCATATAATAACAAAAATAGAGTCCACATGTCCATGCATACTATTAGCAATGAAATTAATAAAATAAGAAAGGTACTGAATGCCTGTAGAATATGATTTGCATAACTATTCATGAGGCTTGTAACAGGAAAATAATTACAAGGATAAGATTAAGGGCTTTTTTTATTAATAAGGACAGCCCATTAAATATTTAATCAAAAGGACATTACACTAATTAAATTTTTATAACCTTAAATCACGTGAGTTATTTCCTTCTTTGTCATCAATTACCTCTCGTTGAAGAAATCTGAATCTCACTGCATCTCGGCGCCATTGAAACGTGATTGTTATTCTTGCATATTTTCGAAATCAAACTCTCTTTGATCGCATTTATTCAACAGCATTAGTAGATGTTGATCGAAATTTGACTGCGCGGAAGGACAACTGAATTGATCTCACAATTCATATTGGAAAACCGATCTCGCACGATTCAAATCACAAAATCGATCACACATTAGGTAGATTTCTGATTGCATCGATTCAATTTTTATTTCTTCTTATAATTCCTTTAATTTAACATTCATTATTTCAGATAGGTTTTTATTGTTTCTATTAGTGATTCATGGATTCTACTGGTAATACAAGCAGATATCATTTTTTTATTTTTTCAGATATCAATTTTTTTAAACTAATTACTTTTTAACTTGTTTGTTGTTCTTGTTGATGTTGTATTTGTTTTGTAATTGCGTTGATGAATTAAATCTGTTTTAGAATTGAACTGGTTTTGCTTTAATCAGTTTAAATGTTATAAAAATTGTTTTTGCGTTAGTAGATTTTATAAGGAAAAAATAACTAAAACATTTTTTAAGTATCAGTTTTGTATTTTTTTAAGGTATCAGTTTTAGTGTAATGATAACATATTCAGTTTTTAGGTATCAGTTTTGTATTTTTTTAAGGTATCAGTTTTTGTGTACTGATAAATAAATCAGTTTTTAGGTATTAGTTTTGTATTTTTTAAGGTATCATTTTTTGTGTAATGATTGTGTTTTGTTTCTGTTCATATTCTGTTGAATAAATATTGAATCTGTCAATTTAGTATTTTTTTTAACAACTGTATCAGAACTTAGTTAATTGGGTATTTGTGAAATCTTTTTGCTTGCCTAATATATTTTTTCATATTATTTCTTTCTTGCAGTGGTGAAACTACTCTTCTTATCGTAATTGTCTTCAACGATACCTCTTTTAGCATGGTTGTCGATTAATTGCTCATTGTATGATTTCCAAAACGAAATATGTCGGTTTTGGTCTCAACTTACTCCCAAGTCAATTCAAATTAGCTATGTTCTTGAGGATAGAACTAAAATTGTTGAGAGTGACTCTGATCTTCAAAGTATCGTTTTATTTCAATTACATAAGAAGTCTTCTTTTTTCTGTTTCGATGTTAAATTGAAGGATTTTCTGTTGGAAAATGTGATTGATGGCTCTTCTACACTTTCTACTACTGTTTTGACTCCTTCTTATGACCGATGTTTGGGTGCAAACACTGTTGTTCATAGGAAAAGTTACTTAAAATATTTGATGAAAAGAGGCTCTACATTAAAATTTTCTAATTTTATCGGTATTTGTTTCGGAGGGGCTATTGAATTTAGAGAATTCTTAATGGCCTATCAAATTAAATCAGGTCATCAGTTACATTATCTTAAGAACAACGCTACTAGGATCACAGCTGTTTGCTCATCGTCTTCTTTTGGATGTCTGCTCAAAGTGCATGCTTCCTATGATTTTGGGCAACTCAGTAGGTTTTTCAATAGAAATTTGGTTGTTGAACATTCTTGTGGTGGTGGTTTTACAAATTTGACTAACCATAGTTTATCTAGCACATTTGTTAAGTCATTGATAATAGATGAAATTAGAGATCGTCCGAGTAAGAAAACGAAAGAAATCATGGATGATTTTCGAAGAGAGTTTAATCTACATTTGTCCTGCTCTTTTGCTTACCACGAAAAGCAACTAGCTTTAATGGAATTGTATGGTAATGATGCAATGTCGTATAATGATTTGCCTTGGTATTTAGATGCACTACAGACTCACAATCCGGGTTCATATGTTGCTATGGATGTTAACACTTCTATAAATCAGTTTGAGAGAATGTTTGTTGGTCTAGGTGCTTGTATTCTTGGCTTCAAATATTGTCATCCTATGATTTTTTTTAGATGGTACTCGCTTGAAGGGAAGGCCAGGAGTCTTGGTAGGTGCTACAATGAAGAATGGTACCAAGTTATGATGTAGTGTTAATTTGCTATGTTGTAGAAATACATTTGGTAACATTTTAATTCTATGCTATCAATTTTCTTTAGTATATTTTTATGGTATCAGTTTATTATTTTTTACGGTACTAGTTTTTAGTACTCCAGTTAATAGGTAGCAGTTTTGTATGTACGAAGGTATCAGATTGTTCTCTGCTGTTAGTGGGTAGCATTTTTGCATGACTGAAAGTATCACTTTTTAGTTTACAGTTTGTAGATAGCATTTTAATATGTATATAGGTATCAGTTTTTATGTCACAGTTTTTAAGCATCAGTTTTGAATGTTTGCATGTATCAGTTTGTATTATACAGTTTCTTAGTAGCTTTTTTCACATTTTGGAAGGTATCAGTTCTTGCTTTTTTACAATCATGATTTCTTATTGAATTTTTATTCCCAATTTTGTTCTACGGGTTTCTTCCCTCTTGCTATGGACGTAGTTTCAGTAGAGAATGTGGACAATTGGACTTGGTTTTTAACTCATTTGAAGGAAATGCTTAAAGAAGATCATAATTTGGTTTTTATGTCGGATCGACATCAAGGTTTGATTTCTGGTATTCACGATGTTTTTCCAACATCATACCATAGTTATTGCTACCTTCACAACAACAACAACAAAGCCATATATCCCAAACAAGTTGGGATATTATGTCACCATCGGCATTTGAACCCCCGACCTCTATGTTGCATATTTCTACCTTCACATGGAACAAAATTTGCTTTCTACGGTCCACAAATGCAAACTTTTCGATTTTGGAATTGTTCAGGACTTGTTCTCGAGCATCTAGTGTTTATGAGTTTGAAGCAGCTCATTCTAAGTTTTTACAAATTGGTGGACCTGCAGCAGCTAATTTTTTGAGAGACAAACCATTTGGTAAATGGGCTAATTTGTTCTTTCGAGGTAAAAGGTATGGTGAGTATAGATCTAACTTGGCCGAAAGTTTCAATAGTTTGATTTAAACGAGCGGCCATTACCTATTAAATCTTGTTTGGATGGAATAAGAATAAAAATCATGGAGTAAATGGCTAAACGTAGAGAGGAATCCAGCTTATGGACTACCATTTTATGTCGAACCATGGAAAATCGATTAAAAGACTTGGTAGAAGAAGGTTTTGGTTGGGATGTATTCAAGGCTTCGAATTCCCTTTTAAAGTGATATCGTGAATTTCTCATCCTGTTGATCTTAAAGATTGGACATGTAGCTGTAATCAATGGAAAGTGATGGGTTTTCCATACGCTCATGCGATAAAATGCATTAATAAAGTGAAATTAAATGTGTATGATTTTATTGAGCACTATTTCATCATGGAAGCTTATCGCTTTTCATATAGTAATACAACTAATCATATACCTACATATGACAAACCTGATGTTGATTCAAGTAGTGATGTAGTAATTAAGACAATTAAGGATAAACATGGAGCCCGAAGACTTTCATCAAAAAGAAAAGGTGGATTTGCATATTTCAAAAACAAGCAAAACAGATGTGGAGTATGCAATGAATATGGCCATAACAAGCGCAACTGTCTAGCTTCCAAAAATAATAACTGATTTTTATTTCATTTGTTCTAAGGAAAACATATATTTGCTTATGTACTTTTTCAAATAAACCTGTACACATTACCAAATAACCGTTTGATACATTGGAAATATTTACAATGATCTATATTTTTAATAACAATTCTTCATAGCTTATTTTCTTTCTGTTTTATTTTTATATTGATGTTTTGTTGGTATGATGTGATATCATGTTGTTATGACCAATGAAATTCGATCTGCATGCTGAATATTTGTTTTGAACTCTTGCATGTATCGATTTAATGTGTTTGTAATAATCCGGAAAATCCGAGCCAGTTTAAAATTTTTATTTTGGCAATTTTAGCGAATTTCGAATATTTAAAATAGATTATTTTAAATAATATCGACGAAAAATTTATTTTGAATATAATTAGAACGTATATATTTATACGCGTCGTCGTCAGAATATAAATATTTATATATAATTATAAATAGAATTGAAAATGGCGCGGTAGTTCGATAATTCGATTTCAAACTTCAATTGAACATACCGGGTGCAAAACAATCCGGATTTTAGTGAAACCAAAAACATTAGAATCTAATTGATGATATCTTTCCAACGAATCCGACAAATCAAGATTTCATAGCGGGAATCAAAAGATATGTCCAGATGAAAATTCTGAATAGTCGCTATGGAATTCAGGCCCTTAAAAATGGAAATTTTGCAAACGACCTCGGATTTCGACGAAACCACTTTTGTTGGATCCGCAGTGTCAAGTTATTGCTAGATTTCAGATTTCGTAATTTTTCGAATCAATATGTGAGTGTGGCGAAGGAAAACGCGTTTGACCAGTTTCAGTTGATTTTAATCGACTGGAAAATGGCCATTTTTCCAACGGTCTCAGAATTCGACGAAACTAATTTTGTTAGGACCGTATCGTCGATACGAAGCTAGAAAATATTTTTCTGAAATTTTTCGAGTTAGTATGTGACCCCGGTAATTTGAAATGTACGTTCAAATTGAATATATATACTGAGTTATGTTTTAAATTTGATGAAAACCTATCATAACAGCCGAATTAGCTCATGATACATATCCCATTGTGTTTAGAATGGGGGTAATTAGCTAGGGACGACAGTCGTTGGGTCTCGATTGGTGTTGGAATTAAAAGTAAACATTTTTTAGAATAAAATAAATTAAATAACATATTTTCCATTTAAACCCCCCCCCCCTTCCTTCTTCATTTCTGATCGAGACCGCAAAATAAAAAAAAATAAAAAACAAAAACAAAAAAAAGGGAGATCGACAGAGGAACGAAGCCGCCGCCACCAAGGGTGTCGCGCCGCCCTTGCTTCCCCTCCTCGACCTCGCGACAGCCCCCACCCCCCCCCCCCCCCGACGCACCCATCCTCCCTCCAGCCGACGCTCGAAGCCCCCCCCCCCCCCCCCCCCCCGTTCGATCTTCTTCCACCGCTGCCGCCTGCCTTGGCCGCCTCCCCAATCGCCACCTCCTCCTCACCCCCTTCCGCCGCTACCTCCTCCCTCCGAAACCCCTAAACCCGAAACCCCTAAACCCACTGACCAAGTAAAGCTTCGATTTTTACAACAAAGGTGAGTTTTTGATTGAATTTACTTAAAGTAATTAATTAATTTTTTTTTGTTGATTAAACAGTGATTAAATCATGTAAAACATTGTATATGAGAAGGATATGATTTTTATAGAGTAGATTAGCAAGAAAAGTTCATAGTTTTGTTAGTAAAAAGTTTATAATTTTTGTTAGTAGAAAAGTATGGTTTTTTTTAAAATAGAAAGTAAGGATTTTTAACATGGAAAAGTTTGTATTTTTAAAAGTGAAAAGACGATATTTTTAAAAGTGAAAAGACGATATCTTTAAAAGTGAAAAGATGATATTTTGATATGAGTAGTGAAGTAAAAATATGATTTTTACTTCGAGGAAAATATAAACTTTGTTTTTGAAAAGGCGAAATCTTTATATGAAGAATAGCGGGATAAAAATATAATCTTTACTATATGAACATCGATGTGAAATTATAATTTTTATCTATATAGTAGCGGAGTAAAAATGTGATTTTTATATATTGAATAGCATAATAAAAATTCGATTTTTATATATTGAATAACGTAGTAAAATTCGATTTTTATATATTGAATAGCATAATAAAAATTCGATTTTTATATATTGAATAACGAAGTAAAAACTCGATTTTTACATATGTAGTGGCTACAGCAACGAAGATGACAAAGATGCGATAACGATGAAGATTTTTATCAAAGAAGAGTCTAGATGATTGGATAGCTATCGGTGAGAACTTCTCACTCTAAATTTCTTTTTCTAGTTATATATATATATTAGGATGCAGACGGTGTTTAGTAGCACCCGACACAATCGTCCACAGACCATGGACTTGTTTGTTTGATTGCAAAAATTAGTTAGATTATTTGATTGAAATTGAATTGTTTGGTGAAATGAATGGATTTGATTGATGTGTGAATGGCGTGGGCCTTCACTAGACCGGGGATAAGGCTAGGCCTTGTCCCGTTTCTAGTATCGTGCCGTTATGCCGCCGAAATTTTCTAAAATAAGTTAGAAAAATAAAAATATCATTTTATTTAAAGGATGAACTGAATAGAAATTCATGTGTTGAAATAAAATATTTTATCGTTAAAAATATGATTTTTAACGTGGAAGTGAAAAAAAATAAAATATTCATTTACAAATCGGACGGTTTGTTTATGTACACCTATTTGAAGGACTTTGATTGGGTCGATAAATTTTACACATCGCTCAACTGCACAAATAAATCTGTGTTTGTTGATTTGAAACCCCACACGGGTATTGGGATGAAATTTGAAGTTCACTCACCTGATTGATTAAATATGTCGATCGATTGATTGACAGGCTGTTATAAGCGTTAGATACCTATATTTGATGCTTATACAGTGTAGTGCACTTTGGTTGAGGGTTGATTATTTTTCAATGCTATTATATACATGTGATGTATGAAAATCCATATAATTAACATTATATGGTAATTGATTGGGCCTCATTCCAATTTGAAAAATAAAGAACAATATAAAATAAAGGTTCATGTGTTGACTGTACTCATCCGTTGAGATAGTCATGTGTTGAACGGAATATTTTTATAATAAAAATTTACTTCTTTATCAATATAAAATAAAGGTTCATGTGTTGACTGTACTCATCCGTTGAGATTAGTCATGTGTTGAACGGAATATTTTTATAATAAAAATTTACTTCTTTATCAATATAAAATAAAGGTTCGTGTGTTGACTGTACTCATCCGTTGAGATTAGTCATGTGTTGAACGAATTATTTTGATAATAACAAATATTTTGATAATGAAATGAATATAAAACAATTTCGAATGAAATGAATTGAAAACAATTTCGAAATGAAATGAATTGAAAACAATTTCGAAATGAAATGAATTGAAAACGATTTGGAAATGAAATGAATTGAAAACGATTTTGAAATGAAATGAATTGAAAACGATTTCGAAATGAAATGAATTGAAAACGATTTCGAAATGAAATGAATTGAAAACAATTTCGAAATGAAATGAATTGAAAACAATTTCGAAATGAAATGAATTGAAAACAATTTCGAAATGAAATGAATTGAAAACAATTTCGAAATGAAATGAATATAAAACAATTTCGAAATGAAATGAATATAAAACGATTTCGAAATGAAATGAATATAAAACGATTTCGAAATGAAATGAATATAAAACGATTTCGAAATGAAATGAATTGAAAACGATTTCGAAATGAAATGAATTGAAAACCATTTCGAAATGAAATGAATTGAAAACGATTTCGAAATGAAATGAATATAAAACGATTTCGAAATGAAATGAATATAAAACGATTTCGAAATGAAATGAATATAAAACGATTTCGAAATGAAATGAATATAAAACGATTTCGAAATGAAATGAATATAAAACGATTTCGAAATGAAATGAATATAAAACGATTTCGAAATGAAATGAATATAAAACGATTTCGAAATGAAATGAATATAAAACGATTTCGAAATGAAATGAATATAAAACGATTTCGAAATGAAATGAATTGAAAACAATTTCGAAATGAAATGAATTGAAAACGATTTCGAAATGAAATGAATATAAAACGATTTCGAAATGAAATGAATATAAAACAATTTCGAAATGAAATGAATTGAAAACGATTTCGAAATGAAATGAATTGAAAACGATTTCGAAATGAAATGAATTGAAAACAATTTCGAAATGAAATGAATTGAAAACGATTTCGAAATGAAATGAATATAAAACGATTTCGAAATGAAATGAATTGAAAACAATTTCGAAATGAAATGAATTGAAAACAATTTCGAAATGAAATGAATTGAAAACGATTTCGAAATGAAATGAATATAAAACGATTTCGAAATGAAATGAATATAAAACAATTTCGAAATGAAATGAATTGAAAACGATTTCGAAATGAAATGAATATAAAATGATTTCGAAATGAAATGAATATAAAACGATTTCGAAATGAAATGAATTGAAAACAATTTCGAAATGAAATGAATTGAAAACGATTTCGAAATGAAATGAATATAAAACGATTTCGAAATGAAATGAATATAAAACGATTTCGAAATGAAATAAATATAAAACGATTTCGAAATGAAATGAATTGAAAACAATTTCGAAATGAAATGAATTGAAAACAATTTCGAAATGAAATGAAATGAATTGAAAACGATTTTGAAATGAAATGAATATAAAACGATTTCGAAATGAAATGAATATAAAACGATTTCGAAATGAAATGAATATAAAACGATTTCGAAATGAAATGAATTGAAAACGAATTCAAATTGAATTGAGAGCGAATTGAAATGAATTCAAATTGAATTGAATTTTGAATTGAATAGAAATGAATTTTAAAACGAATTTATAAAGAAGAATTCAATTTTGATTTGAATTGAAATGGAAGTTGAAATCGTTTTCAAAACGAATTCAAAACTATTTTTAAAACTTTGTTTTAAATAGTAATCGACGAAATATATTATATATATATATATATATATATATATATATAATGGCCTGAATAGAACGCGCCGCGCCGCGGCAGTTCGTAAATTTCGACCATTTATTTCAAACAGACATTACGGGAGATCCGACCGTCGGATTCTCCTAAAACCGGAACCGTTGGGTTCGTATCGAAAAGATCTTTCTAACGAATATTGGAAATTCAAAATCTATCGGTTGGATTTGGAGATACGTCCAAATCAAATTTAGAAAAGGTCGCTATAAGTGCAGTTCGATGGCCGTTGATGGAAATCGACTGTACGGGCCTTAATAAAATTATTAAAAATAGTAATAATTTGTGTAAAATCATAAGAAATGATTTGGGAAAATTTGGGGTGAAAAACTCCATATTAGAAAAGATAAAAATGGATTTTTATCGAAATGAACTAGTTTTGAACTAAATTTAAAACCCAATTATTTTTAAATAAATAAATTAGATTTAAAAAGGGGTTTTAAATAATCGGAATTTCTAATATATTTGATTGGATTTGAAATGGGTTTATCGTGAACGGTGTTTTAAATAACACTAGTTCTTTAACCCGATAATAAATAGAATTTAATTTGGGTTTGTCGTGAACTGTGTTTTAAATAACACCTAGTTCTTTAACCCAGTAAAAGGAGTTCTAACGAATCTGCAATTAGATTGAAATGTGAATCTATAATCTAAATTATCAAATTTAGAAATGAGCGAGAATGGAGTATCGCCAGTTTTACTCCAAAGCGATAGTCAAATCTTTAATTAGATTTGAACGTGAAATGGTAATTAATTTTACCGATAACACCGTGGTGTTAGATATGGAGTGTTACCAGTTTTGCTTCATGGGATGAATAGGTTGGGATTGGGAAATAAAATAAATAATTACTTCGGTGTGGTTCGCTAATCTCGACTAGTTTGGAAAAACCATAATTTGGTTTGAAACGACATCCAAAGGAAGATTACAGGATAAATTTTAAAGAATTTATCTTGGATAAAATTAATGGGAACCTTTCTCTAAGAATTTGGAATTTAGAAACTAGTTGTAGGTTGGCTAAGAAGAATGGTTTCCTGGGTATTGATCTGATGTTGGTTTCGGCCTTCGGGGTTAATGTTTGGGAAATTGTTCTCTTGCTAATTTGCGGTTAGTGACTAATGAATTGGAATGAGGCGTATGTTGTGTTTGTGTAACATTTGTTTTTAATATACGCGGGTTGTTCGGAAAGTCCGGGTTTATACCCATTCTGAATAACCGATTCGACGATAAGTCGAAGATGAAGACGGTGGTTGAAGACCGGAAGTCTTCGCATCGTTTGGATAACTACTGACGATCCTGATTGGGCAGTACACCCAAGAGGATGGAAATAGTTGGTGGTCGTCCAGACGTACTTGGAGATGGATGGATATGCGAGGAAAGTGCCTCCGGTTTCGTTCAGACCCAGAACGAACTTGTAAATGGATTGTGTGTCTGACATTGGATTTTATTCTGTGTTGATTGATTTCTGTTAAATATATATCTGTTTGGCGGCGGAGAATTTATTCTCTTGCTTAACGCCCTTCTCTGAGACGTACGAGCTTAGAGGTTATATATCGATAGATATCAATCGCATGGCATGAATTGCCTGTGTGGCATACTGAGTTGCATAGATCAAGGCTTCTGTTGAAAAGCAAAGTCTTGTGGTTGATGATCAAAGCACGGCCTTTGTGGCGTAGCTTTGTGTATAGCGTGAATTCGCGAGCCTCACACCTCGGTATGAGTCAAAAACGGGATAAGGACCCAAGGAGTGCATGACGTTTCTTCTAGCTATGGTGGTGTCAGTGACTTACCAGCCCTGACATTTATATACTTTTCACCTATGTGGTTGTTGGAATGCGAGGCGCCTCGATTATAGGTTTGTAAGGACCGGGAAACGTGTGTTCAGGAATAACTAATCCTCTAACGTAAGTGAGGACCGGCCTTGGAGGATCCGGGGTTGCCCAGAGTGCGTAACCCTGAGACATTTGCTAGAGTGTCTCAAACGCGGAGAGGAGCTTGCCCCTTGCCTCGACTCATGACGGAAATCCAATTTCCAATACGTGTACTGCGGTTTTAATTGTAGAACTAGTATGGCGACATGATAGATGGTACCCATGCCGCCTATGATTAATATTTATGATTGAAATTGTTTTGACACTATACACCTATTATAGTATCAAATGATTTGTTTTAAACGTATCAAGCATGTTTGGCTATTATAAGGGAAAACCCTATCCTCCGGCTTGCGTTGCATTGTGTGATGGGACCTGGGTCTTATAATAGCTTCATTTTTCGAAAAAGCATTGCGTTGTTTATTCTATGCACTGGTATTCTTGGGAGGAAACCCGTTCCGTGTTATACGGCGTGGTCCCTTGAATTATTCTCTTTTAAAATTGAATTAAATAACTGTTTTAGTTCTCACACCAGTCACATGACTGACCTGGAGTTTATTGTTTTAACCTAAACTCTGGGTGCCCTCATTTTCCGCACGGGCAGCTAGTAGTTTTGGTTTTGCAGATTTATATTCACAGGATCCTGGTTTACAGCTGGAATGATATCCGGAAAGCTCTGTATCCGTATATCACCTTCAGTTGTGCTTTGTATATTTTTCCGCTGCTATGTAATTTATTGTAATCTCTGATATTTATCGAATGTATATTTATTCATTTATACTCTGTATATTCTTGTATCTGATGGAATTGTTGTAATAACAATGAAATGTTCTTCCATTTGTGTTCTGGTTTGTCCTATTCTCAAACAGTCAGGGGTTTCGAACGGTCTAGATTGGTTTAACGACTGATTCGGATCGAGCGAAATTCCCGGCCGTCACATTTGGTATCGGAGCTTTGGTTTACAGAGCTCAAGAACAAGACACATCAGAACCATACGAAAGAATTCATCAGATATTGGATTAGTAATATCCAATTAGAATGACTCGTTAGAGATAGGATCAGTAGTATCCTAGAACGAGTGTGAAGAGTATATTTTCCAATTGAAAACAATTTTGTTTTGAAATTTAAACCATTTTAAAACGTATTTGAATAATTTATTTATATTGATATGGACAATCTAGTATATAAAGATTTTGCATATACGCGTCATGAACGTATATTCGAAGTTTTAATATATTAGATAGATATAGAATCACATTCTAGACGCCCGGAGATGATTCTGATGATTGTAGCTACATCATCAGAATTTATGTTCGTGTTTCGAAGGTTTGATTTCTATATATTTCCATTAGACTGGTGTGAGAACCAAAACATATATAGTTAGAACACATTGTTGTGAATTGGCATCAAAAACAAGATTTTCAGTATATATATTAATATTATGAATTTGAAACTCTAATCCACTAATTGATTGATGTTTGTGTTGCTTGTCTATTTGTTTGCTAATTTTTAACCATTTAGCCTAATAGAATCAAATATTGAATTGTATTGAAAATTAGCCGCATTTGCTTGCATATATATGTATATCTTTTGAACAGGTCATAGCAAGGAGGCTAGAGCCGAAGAATAAAATTTGTTTGCCCGACAAATAGGTACATGTTTGATACATAATTTACTGTTTTGTTTGGGTGATGATGATTTTATGAGCCTATTGGCTAGCCGCTTGGCTTTTTCGTTTTCTTTTTGAGATTAGAATGACCGGGGAAGCTATTTGAAATTCCCCGATGCTCCCGGTGCAGGGGAGGTTATGGCGAAATTTTTCGAAAATTTAGGGTGTTAGCCAAATTTTTGAAATTTGAAAATTCTCAGAAACTGAAAAGTTGGAGAAAGAAAGCCAAATCGAATATAGAGTTAATTGATCAAACCACTTTTGACTTTGTTCCTTTTCGGGGACGAAAAGTTTTAAGTGGGGGAGATTGTAATAACCCGGAAAATCCGAGTCAGTTTAAAATTTTTATTTTGGCAATTTTAGCGAATTTCGAATATTTAAAATAGATTATTTTAAATAATATCGACGAAAAATTTATTTTGAATATAATTAGAACGTATATATTTATACGCGTCGTCGTCAGAATATAAATATTTATATATAATTATAAATAGAATTGAAAATGGCGCGGTAGTTCGATAATTCGATTTCAAACTTCAATTGAACATACCGGGTGCAAAACAATCCGGATTTTAGTGAAACCAAAAACATTAGAATCTAATTGATGATATCTTTCCAACGAATCCGACAAATCAAGATTTCATAGCGGGAATCAAAAGATATGTCCAGATGAAAATTCTGAATAGTCGCTATGGAATTCAGGCCCTTAAAAATGGAAATTTTGCAAACGACCTCGGATTTCGATGAAACCACTTTTGTTGGATCCGCAGTGTCAAGTTATTGCTAGATTTCAGATTTCGTAATTTTTCGAATCAATATGTGAGCGTGGCGAAGGAAAACGCGTTTGACCAGTTTCAGTTGATTTTAATCGACTGGAAAATGGCCATTTTTCCAACGGTCTCAGAATTCGACGAAACTAGTTTTGTTAGGACTGTATCATCGATACGAAGCTAGAAAATATTTTTCTGAAATTTTTCGAGTTAGTATGTGACCCCGGTAATTTGAAATGTACGTTCAAATTGAATATATATACTGAGTTATGTTTTAAATTTGATGAAAACCTATCATAACAGCCGAATTAGCTCACGATACATATCCCATTGTGTTTAGAATGGAGGTAATTAGCTAGGGACGACAGTCGTTGGGTCTCGATTGGTGTTGGAATTAAAAGTCAACATTTTTTAGAATAAAATAAATTAAATAACATATTTTCCATTTAAACCCCCCCTTCCTTCTTCATTTCTGATCGAGACCGCAAAATAAAAAAAATAAAAAAAATAAAAAACAAAAACAAAAAAAAAGGGAGATCGACAGAGGAACGAAGCCGCCACCACCAAGGGTGTCGCGCCGCCCTTGCTTCCCCTCCTCGACCTCGCGACAGCCCCCCCGACGCACCCATCCTCCCTCCAGCCGACGCTCGAAGACCCCCCCCCCCCCCCCGTTCGATCTTCTTCCACCGCTGCCGCCTGCCTTGGCCGCCTCCCCAATCGCCACCACCTCCTCCTCACCCCCTTCCGCCGCTACCTCCTCCCTCCGAAACCCCTAAACCCGAAACCCCTAAACCCATTGACCAAGTAAAGCTTCGATTTTTACAACAAAGGTGAGTTTTTGATTGAATTTACTTAAAGTAATTTTTTTTTTTTTTGCTGATTAAACAGTGATTAAATCATGTAAAACATTGTATATGAGAAGGATATGATTTTTATAGAGTAGATTAGCAAGAAAAGTTCATAGTTTTATTAGTAAAAAGTTTATAATTTTTGTTAGTAGAAAAGTATGGTTTTTTTTAAAAATAGAAAGTAAGGATTTTTAACATGGCAAAGTTTGTATTTTTAAAAGTGAAAAGGCGATATTTTTAAAAGTGAAAAGACGATATCTTTAAAAGTGAAAAGACGATATTTTGATATGAGTAGTGAGGTAAAAATATGATTTTTACTTCGAGGAAAATATAAACTTTGTTTTTGAAAAGGCGAAATCTTTATATGAAGAATAGCGGGATAAAAATATAATCTTTACTATATGAACATCGATGTGAAATTATAATTTTTATCTATATAGTAGCGGAGTAAAAATGTGATTTTTATATATTGAATAGCATAATAAAAATTCGATTTTTATATATTGAATAACGTAGTAAAAATTCGATTTTTATATATTGAATAGCATAATAAAAATTCGATTTTTATATATTGAATAACGAAGTAAAAACTCGATTTTTACATATGTAGTGGCTACAGCAACGAAGATGACAAAGATGCGATAACGATGAAGATTTTTATCAAAGAAGAGTCTAGATGATTGGATAGCTATCGGTGAGAACTTCTCACTCTAAATTTCTTTTTCTAGTTATATATATATATACTAGGATGCAGACGGTGTTTA
This sequence comes from Allium sativum, assembly GCA_030737875.1. Lineage (NCBI taxonomy): Eukaryota > Viridiplantae > Streptophyta > Magnoliopsida > Asparagales > Amaryllidaceae > Allium > Allium sativum. The sequence continues at coordinate 23,558 of JASFAX010007311.1, forward strand.
GTAGCACCCGACACAATCGTCTACAGACCATGGACTTGTTTGTTTGATTGCAAAAATTAGTTAGATTATTTGATTGAAATTGAATTGTTTGGTGAAATGAATGGATTTGATTGATGTGTGAATGGCGTGGGCCTTCACTAGACCGGGGATAAGGCTAGGCCTTGTCCCGTTTCTAGTATCGTGCCGTTATGCCGCCGAAATTTTCTAAAATAAGTTAGAAAAATAAAAATATCATTTTATTTAAAGGATGAACTGAATAGAAATTCATGTGTTGAAATAAAATATTTTATCGTTAAAAATATGATTTTTAACGTGGAAGTGAAAAAAATAAAATATTCATTTACAAACCGGACGGTTTGTTTATGTACACCTATTTGAAGGACTTTGATTGGGTCGATAAATTTTACACATCGCTCAACTGCACAAATAAAATCTGTGTTTGTTGATTTGAAACCCCACACGGGTATTGGGATGAAATTTGAAGTTCACTCATCCTGATTGATTAAATATGTCGATCGATTGATTGACAGGCTGTTATAAGCGTTAGATACCTATATTTGATGCTTATACAGTGTAGTGCACTTTGGTTGAGGGTTGATTATTTTTCAATGCTATTATATACATGTGATGTATGAAAATCCATATAATTAACATTATATGGTAATTGATTGGGCCTCATTCCAATTTGAAAAATAAAGAACAATATAAAATAAAGGTTCATGTGTTGACTGTACTCATCCGTTGAGATTAGTCATGTGTTGAACGGAATATTTTTATAATAAAAATTTACTTCTTTATCAATATAAAATAAAGGTTCATGTGTTGACTGTACTCATCCGTTGAGATTAGTCATGTGTTGAACGGAATATTTTTATAATAAAAATTTACTTCTTTATCAATATAAAATAAAGGTTCATGTGTTGACTGTACTCATCCGTTGAGATTAGTCATGTGTTGAACGAAATATTTTGATAATAACAAATATTTTGATAATGAAATGAATATAAAACAATTTCGAAATGAAATGAATTGAAAACAATTTCGAAATGAAATGAATTGAAAACAATTTCGAAATGAAATGAATTGAAAACAATTTGGAAATGAAATGAATTGAAAACGATTTTGAAATGAAATGAATTGAAAACGATTTCGAAATGAAATGAATTGAAAACGATTTCGAAATGAAATGAATTGAAAACAATTTCGAAATGAAATGAATTGAAAACAATTTCGAAATGAAATGAATTGAAAACAATTTCGAAATGAAATGAATTGAAAACAATTTCGAAATGAAATAAATATAAAACAATTTCGAAATGAAATGAATATAAAACGATTTCGAAATGAAATGAATATAAAACGATTTCGAAATGAAATGAATATAAAACGATTTCGAAATGAAATGAATTGAAAACGATTTCGAAATGAAATGAATTGAAAACCATTTCGAAATGAAATGAATTGAAAACGATTTCGAAATGAAATGAATATAAAACGATTTCGAAATGAAATGAATATAAAACGATTTCGAAATGAAATGAATATAAAACGATTTCGAAATGAAATGAATATAAAACGATTTCGAAATGAAATGAATATAAAACGATTTCGAAATGAAATGAATATAAAACGATTTCGAAATGAAATGAATATAAAACGATTTCGAAATGAAATGAATTGAAAACAATTTCAAAATGAAATGAATTGAAAACGATTTCGAAATGAAATGAATATAAAACGATTTCGAAATGAAATGAATATAAAACGATTTCGAAATGAAATGAATTGAAAACGATTTCGAAATGAAATGAATTGAAAACGATTTCGAAATGAAATGAATTGAAAACAATTTCGAAATGAAATGAATTGAAAACGATTTCGAAATGAAATGAATATAAAACGATTTCGAAATGAAATGAATTGAAAACAATTTCGAAATGAAATGAATTGAAAACAATTTCGAAATGAAATGAATTGAAAACGATTTCGAAATGAAATGAATATAAAACGATTTCGAAATGAAATGAATATAAAACAATTTCGAAATGAAATGAATTGAAAACGATTTCGAAATGAAATGAATATAAAATGATTTCGAAATGAAATGAATATAAAACGATTTCGAAATGAAATGAATTGAAAACAATTTCGAAATGAAATGAATTGAAAACGATTTCGAAATGAAATGAATATAAAACGATTTCGAAATGAAATGAATATAAAACGATTTCGAAATGAAATGAATATAAAACGATTTCGAAATGAAATGAATTGAAAACAATTTCGAAATGAAATGAATTGAAAACAATTTCGAAATGAAATGAATTGAAAACGATTTCGAAATGAAATGAATATAAAACGATTTCGAAATGAAATGAATATAAAACGATTTCGAAATGAAATGAATATAAAACGATTTCGAAATGAAATGAATTGAAAACGAATTCAAATTGAATTGAGAGCGAATTGAAATGAATTCAAATTGAATTGAAATTTGAATTGAATAGAAATGAATTTTAAAACGAATTTATAAAGAAGAATTCAATTTTGATTTGAATTGAAATGGAAGTTGAAATCGTTTTCGAAACGAATTC
>JASFAX010007312.1:0-26145 GCA_030737875.1 Allium sativum
AGTCCCATGACTGACCCAGAGTTTATTTTGTTTTTGTTTTCCCTAAACTCTTGGGTGCCCAAATTTGTACGGGCAGTCAAGTGTTTCAGGCTTTTACAGATACACTTGGAGGAGTTTGAAGCAGGAGGCTTCAACGTTAGTTATTTCGAGTTACTTCCGCTGAATCAAATGTTATGTGTACTCTGATGATGGTATGTGTATATGTACAAAACAGATTTGTATTTCGAAGCTTATGTTATAGAATATATTTTATTCGTTCCGCTGTGAGTTTGTGATCTTTGTTTTCCTCTATTCTAATATTTCTTTCTTTCTATTTCTCATCCTCTAACTTCTTTCTAATAATGAGTCGTATTTCTGTGTTATTTGGGTTGGACGTGTGGTGTATTTAGTCAACTCCGATAGCACGGAATCCCGTGGCCGCTACACAGAGTAAACACGAATCTCACAACAGAACAATTAAAATATATTATATGACAATTTTGAAATACAAATCTGTATTTATACTTACATGTATCATTAGAGTACATCACATATATATTACAGCGGAAATAAACTCCATAATTATCTAACATTGAAGCCTCCGACTCCAAGCTCCTTCAAGTATATCTTTAAAATCTCGACTACTTGACAACCTATACAAATTTGGGCACCCAAGAGTTTGGAGTAAAACAAAACAGAATAAACTCTAAGTCAGTCATGGGACTGATGTGAGTAAACTCCAACCATTCGGTTTCACTTTTAAAAATCCTTTTCAAAAGAAAGGATAACCGTAAGACCGATCCACGCATAAATACGGATGGTTTTTACCTTACGATAACCCAAAACATTCTTTTAAAACAATATTATCTTGATATTATAATAGTGTGAATAAAAATCTAGCGTAACGCTTGCATCTCACGCTCCACATACATAGTATACAATCAAAACCACGGGCTCTTATTGGAGAATGGATTTCCCACTATGACAGGGTATGGAACCAACTTCCGACCAGTGTACTCTAGAGGGGATACACTGGAGTTCAACAAGAATATCTTGCAACTCGGCCATACATTACCGGCCATTCATTTCGCTTGAAGGTTCCGAATATATTATCACCTTACGGTTGGTATACCAACATAACCGTTCCCAGGAGATGCAAAAGAGAAAGAAGAACAAAAATGAATATTCTCTAGATGGTGACAATATACCCTCATTGGGAGCGACCCACTTATCATGCTGCCTGCCCGATTTTTATCATGTCCCGGTTGATGAGGCTTGAGGTCATAACGTATCTTTTGACAGATCACACCTTCAGTTACTTTGAATGCCACATCGTCATACCATCCAAATCACAAATTGATTTACCCAAAAACACCACGGGTATAAAGCTAAGAGAAACGAATTCATCCACCAACGAACGTGAATACGTTTGAAGAGATCAACTTATGTGATCTATTAGATATACTTTGTCAGTCATTCGTCCATACAAGTTGTCCTAGGACTGGACAAATCGAAGGCACTATTCTGTAAATCCACCTTAGGCAATTTCTACCTAGGATTGCCAAAATAGCCCTTACATAAACTGCATCTTAAATTATCTTCATTATATTTGATTCACAATGCTAATGCCCATACAGAGTGGTTTTCAGATAATAAATCTGATACCGGTCTCTTCGTATTGACAACGGAAAATGGTACAAATCTTTGATAGTCTGTGACGACCCCAAAACCCCGTACCACGGTGTCAAGGGTAATCTTTGTAATATAATACATAAACAGATAATAGCAGAGCAGAAATAAATAAATACACCAGATAATGAACAAATAATATACTGGATAAACATAATCATCAGAGTTACACAGTATACAGGATCATACTTAGTACAAATACAGTTCAGCTATACATAAATGTCTACAACGGATACAAACATAATATGTGTAACACCCCACCTCCGCCAATGCCACTCTTGCAAGGACATTAGCTTTGGAGGGGCGTTAAACAAGGTAAACATGCATGCAGATATCACAAGACAGAACATATAAGTAAAACAGAGTAGTAAAGCAGCGGATAAAACTTAGCATTTCAAAACCATAGTCATGTTACAACAAAGTACTTGGTCATTATTTTCCAACAACAAAGTCTAGATAAAAGCATAAACTGAAAAACTGAAATACATAAAGTACTATCCCCAAAGTGAAGTGATAAGCCGTAGCTAGCTCAATGTCCAAAACCGTACATGAGCAAATCCAGTAAGCAAGCTGTAAAGATCCAAGCTAAGCTCCAATGTTCCCACCCTGAGAACCTAAGGGGGGGAAACGGAAGAAAAGAGGCGAAAGAAAACAGGTCAGTCAAAAAGACTGGTAAGCCCTACTACTATCTGTCTATGAACTAGTAAAGTTAACTGGCATGAGAAGCTGAGATGAACATAAGGATAACAACATACTGGCATGATGATTAACTAACAAGATAGATAAAGGTGTCATCGCATAATCACGGTTAAGTTTTGCACCACGGGTGTACTAGCATTCTAACATGTCAAGTAAAAACAAGAATTGATCCCTTGGCCCAAGCTTGGCCCAACATCATGAGATGACCTAAATCAAGGTCCAACTACTCGGTCTAGTCGATCGGCTCCCTATAAGCCTAACTCGTCAAGTGTCGGTGTCATACGGCCCAAACATGCAATGTAGTTAAACTGCGCTAGGTACACCCTAGGGTGTATCAAGTCCTAGGGTGTCAACCTCAGACACGAATCAAGTATGCGCAGTCTAGATCTACTGGTACCTGTGCCTGATTCTCCAACTCCGGACTATGTGCACGACCATAGTCCGCCTGGACCTACACCGGCGTACCTACTCAGCCGTCGTTTTGGTCGCTTACATGTCAGCCCAGTAATCGTGCCCCACCCTAGCCTAGTCCTAGGGTCTTATGATACTATCAAGAGGGTTACTGCTGAAAAGGACCACGCAACTAGGGTTTCCTTAACGGGTTAAATGTGGTTAACCCGATCCAAACGTGGATTAAATTGGTTAAGTATACCCAAGGTTCGTGACTTAACCCCGATTAACCCATCCAGCCCAAATTGATTAAGTATTAAGTGGACCATGACTTAACCCTAATCAGGAGGCATTAATTAACTTAATGTGCTTTAACCTCTCACATTAGACTTTGTTGTGGTTACTAGTTAAGCCGGGCGGGTCCGGGTAGCTTTACACCACAACTTGGTCTAACCTCGGGTTCGAGCACAACATGACCAACTTCTCACATTGGGTCCTATTGTTTGTAGCCACTAGTTAAGCCGGGCGGGTCCGGGTAGATTTATGCTACAAACTCAACCCAACCTCGAGTTGGCCACACTCATATTTTCTAAGTGTCATGTCCATTATGTTTCCAAAACATAATTACAAGTTAACATATCACGTTATGTTATAAAAATCATGTTCATGTCATAATTTTACCCAACCCCAACGTAATTCCATCGTTTACATAATCGCAACAACGCATAAAGGGTAAAATAGGGAACTTGGCATAATCATGACAAAAAGGTGTTGAAGCCACAAGTTTATCATGGTGACATATGAGATGTACATATGTTCATATACTTGCATATTGCATTGTTAGGCTTCAAAAGCATGCATAAAACCAAACTTAGCATATGAGTGATACATGGTGATAAATGACATGTAGAAGTTGCTAGAAGTTCGCATTTAGCCTCACATGCAAGTTATCATAAGGGATATGATAACTTTCATGTTTCCAAAATGCAACCTTTGATATAAAGCTTGGAGCTTTATGCTCACAACATCAAGTTTAACTTGCATAACATAGCAATATGTGTCATACATAATGATTAAACCAACTTGCATAGCATAATGATTAACCAAACTTGCATATCATAATAATCAACCAAACTTGCATATCATAATGATCAACCAAACTTGCATATCATAATGATCAACCCCAAACTTGCATCATTCATTTAACTTTAGAGTTCAATAAAAAGAAAGTAGAAAAGGGCTTACTACGCTATGAAGACACAAATGAATATTTATTATAAAGATTGAGACGAAGCCCTTATGCAAGCACCAAAATATGAAAGCCCCAATTGAAAAACCCTTGCGCCAAATCAATAAAAATCCTTGCTTTGAAATAGAAATGTTGCAACTTGACTTGAATGCAAACTAAGAACACTCATACAAGTTTGAAAGCACTTGTATGAACTCACAATCTCTCATAGAAATAGGCTTAGGAATTTTAGCATGAGAGTGGAGGCCATGAGAGGAACAAATTTGACATAGTTTAGTTGTAGGATTGAATAATGGTGATTTAGGCTAGGTTTAGGGGTCTTTTTATAGAGGATTAGGATAGTATTAGCCATAGGATTAACCCTAGATTCAATCCAAGTCATCAAAGCATGTCTTGGGGAAGAAGTCAAGTGTAGGAACCATCTAGGGCCTTTAGATTAAAGCTGAACCATGAGAACCATTCAAATGCAAAATCTGCATTTGAGCGAATCGGCCCACGGGTTGACAGCCAAAAACCCTGGATTAACCCCTAGTCGACCCAGCGAGCTCAGGTCGACCTCAAAAATCAGCCGGTTCAGTTATTCCCCTATCCCAATTTGCTGTTTTGAACATTTTGGCATATTTATTTATTTAATTTTCAATTATATATATATATATATCAATATATATATATTTCTTTGCGCAACCCATTTCACTTAATTAAGTATACTTTAATTTGTGAATTTTTATGTTCAAATTACGGGGTGTTACAATATGTACAATAGGAGCTGAACAGCATAAAAAGAGATAAATGATAGAATCCATCTTCAGCTCCAGCTATCCAGAAATAGCCTACTAAAACCTGAATACAAGGCTGTCCGTGTAGAAAAAGGGGCACCCGAGTTTGCAAGTGAAACAAACTACGAGTCAGTCATGGGACTGGTATGAGAAATCTACTTAACACATTTTATAATATGGCTAATCACAGGACCACGCCACTTTCGCGGAACGGGTTTACTCCATTGGATTGCCAGTGCTTTAAAACAATTAAATCTTTTAAACATCGCAATGCTTTTTATAAAAATGAAGCCGATATAAGACTCAAGTCCCATCACACAATGCAACGTAAACCGGAGGATAGAGTTTTACCTTATATCGACCAAAATATGCTTGATACGAGCAAAATAAATCATTTAAAATGTAAACTTTGTCGTTTAATTCTTAATCAGACTCCAACTGTAAAATAGTAAGAGAACGATTCCATAGGTATTAACTCCGAGGACCGAAACCAACATCAGACCAATACCCAGGAAACCATCCATCTTATCTCGTTTACCGTTAGTTTCTAATTTCATACACAATCATAAATATCAATCATAGACGGCATGGGTACCATATATCATGTCGCCATATATATATACAATCAAAACCACACAATCACGTATTTGGAAATTGGATTTCCGTCATGAACCAAGGCAAAAGATAGTCCTTACCGACTTCGAGACTGCCTAGCCCGAGTCTCAGGATCAGAGCTCGAGTGACCCTTGGATCGTCAGGGCCGGTCCACCGATGTGGATTAAAATTCCTGAACACTGCGTTTCCCCGCCCTTTGGGGCGTAAGTGAGCCAACGAATGACTCCATCGGTCCCGGATCGACCGATATAACCGAGGCGCTTCGCAACAGCAACAACCACATAGGTGAAAATAATATAAATGTCAGCCAGTTTAAGCACTGACACCACCTCTAGCTAGGAAGAAACGCATGCCCTCCCTGAGGTCCTTCTCCCGTTTTTGGTTCATACCGGGGTGTGAGGCTCGCGAATTCACGTTATACACAAAGCTACGCCACACAGGCGGTGCTTTGATCATCAACCACAAGACTTTGCTTTCCAACAGAAGCCCTGATCACCGCATCTTAGCATGCCACACAGACAATTCACACCGTGCAACTGATGGCTATCAATCACACAGGATGAATTCCAATGTCAGACACACAGTCCGTTCTGGGTCTGAACGAAACCGGTGGCACAATATACCTCGCAAACCCATCGATCTTCACGTACGTCTGGACGATTACCACTCATTATCCATATTTCGGGATGCCTCCCAATCAGGACATCAGTTACCATCCAAACGAGATGAAGATCTCCGGTCTTCGACCACCATCTTCATCTTCGATTTCTTATCGTCGATTCAGTTATTCAGAATGGGATAAACCCGGTCTTTCTGAACAACTCGCGTATATAGTAAACAAGTGCTACATAAACATGACATACGCTTTATTCCAATTCATTAGTCACTAACCGTCAATCAGTAAGAGAACGATTTCCCAACTATTAACCCCGAAGGCCGAAACCAACATCAGATCAAAACCCAGGAAAACATTCGACTTAGCCAACCTTCAGTTAGTTTCTAAATTTCATATTCCATATCATTTATAATATTTTATAACGATTTATCGTTATTTTTATTTATTTAAAAATAGTCAATTTATTCAAACGACGCTTCAGGCCATAACGCGGCCGTGGCGCTGTTTTTCTTCAGATTTGATTTACACATATCTGAAAATCTAACCGTTGGATCATCACAAAATTTATATCATTAGAAAGATATTTTCAAAACGAATCCAACGGTTCCAGTTTTGGGAAAATCCGACGGTCGGATCTCCCGGTATACTCGTTTGAAATTTCGATTTCAAATTACGAACTACAGCGTCGTTATTCGATTTAATTTAATTATATTTATATATATATATATAAATATAATCGATTCTGGCACTATTTTTCTTCAGATTTGAATTAAACATTCTAGACAATCCAACCGTTGGATCTTTGCAAAGTTGGTGTCGTTGGAAAGATATTTCCAAAGCGAACCCAACGGTTTCGGTTTCGGGAAAATCCGATGGTCGGATCTCCCACACTAATCGTTTGAAATCGCGGTTTCAAAACATGAACTGCAGCTTTGTTATTCGATTTATTTTAATTATATTTATATATAAATATAATCGATTTTTCGATTTCAAAACCATATTCAATTCATACCTTTGATAAAAATGATATTTTTATCAAACTAACTTCTATTTCAACACTTCACTATTTTTAACAATTCATGTAATGTGATTTTTATTGTAAAACCATTTATTTCAAAACACGACTATTGTATATAGCTCATACAGATGGTAAAAATAGGACTTTTATTATAAAATAATTTCTTTCAAAACACGACTATTTTATATAGTTCATATAGATGATAAAAATATGATTTTTATTATTAAACAATTTATTTCAAAACACGAATACCATTCAACACATGAATTTCCATTCAACACATGAAGGTTTTCTATAGTTTATATATATAGATAAAAAGGTGATTTTTATATTTAAAACACGAATACCATTCAACACATGAATTTCTATTCAACGAATGAATTTCAATTCAACACGTGAAGGTTTTCTATAGTTTATATATATAGATAAAAAGGTGATTTTTATATTTAAAACACGAATACCATTCAACACATGAATTTCTATTCAACGAATGAATTTCAATTCAACACATGAAGGTTTTCTATAGTTTATATATATAGATAAAAAGGTGATTTTTATATTCAAAACAGGAATATCATTCAACACATGAATTTCTATTCAACGAATGAATTTCAATTCAACACATGAAGGTTTTCTATAGTTTATATATATAGATAAAAAGGTGATTTTTATATTTAAAACACGAATACCATTCAACACATGAATTTCTATTCAACGAATGAATTTCAATTCAACACATAAAGGTTTTCTATAGTTTATATATATATATATAAAAAGGTGATTTTTATATTTAAAACACGAATACCATTCAACACATGAATTTCTATTCAACGAATGAATTTCTATTCAACACATGAAGGTTTTCTATAGTTTACATATATAGATAAAAGGAAATGAGATTTTTATTGCAAAACAATTTATTTCAAAACATGAATGTCGTTAAATAGATGAATTACCATTCAGCACACGAATATAGTTTCAACACATGAAAATAATTCTAACACATGAATATTATTCAAAATTTCGGCAGCATAACGACAGGGTAGTTAAAACCGGGGTCGTCCCTAGTACGGCTCCTCGCTCTACCTTAAAGCCTCGCAGCTTTTGACAATGGGGATTTCATGCATCTACTTCGCACGCAGGCGGCATGTATATATCTTTCATTTCCACAAACTAATCCTATGTGGTTTCAACCAAATAATTTTCAACCACAAACGGGTATTTTTCAACCACTATCAATCAATTTCAACCACAAACAATTCTAATCAACCATTCGCTATCAACCAATTTTCACATCAATCTCAATCAATAAATATCGTCCATGGTTTGTGAACGAGGGGCCTATATATATATATATATATATATATATATTATATAAGCATTTCACTTCTATTTCAACACATATATAATTGTTACAACGCATATATAACTTATACATCGAACGTACAACCTATACAACGCTTATACATGCTGTGTACAACGCTTATACAAGTCATACATCGACCATATAATTTATACATCGTCGTTTTCCATATCGTTTATAAATTAGAAATCTCACATTGGGTTCCACTCCACCAAAAATAGCAGAAGGCTTAGAAAAATATCCGGTCTCTTCCAAAATGTAGAAGACGTCCTCACGGTCCCGGTGTTTCCTGTTTCACTGAATTTCGACCACACATGAAAAAGATATGATTTTTATTAGATCAACCTATTTCGCGACGCTTTTAAATGTTGTTTTCCTTTTAATTAAATACAACCGTACCTTTTCAGCCCCCTGTTCAAAAATAGGGTCGAATTTTCTGGCAAATCCATGCAACTGTTGGCCGATCGGACTGCGCAGCGTTGTAGAGCTTCGAAAGGGGTTTCCGGCGAGGTGCACCACCCTTGATTCGATCCCTTGCTGGCGGCGCTAGGAGGTGCGACGCGGGCCCACTTCGAGGCGGTCGTGCTCCTCGTACAAGCGACGAGATGGAGGCTAACGGGTATGGATTTAACGAGGGAGGAGAGAGCTTTCGAACGTGGGTGGTGGCGACGTCTATCGTGGATGGTGGCAGCGGGAAAATGGCAGGGAAGTTACGAGGTGGTTTCCGCCGTATATCGGGGGGGTTTCTGAGATTTTTTTTATATATAAATTCTGATTTGCCGGGAGCTTTTAAAAGGGGGTTTTCTAACACGACCTCCAATCCAAACTCAACGACTGTCGTCCCTAGCGTTTTACCCCCATTCCGAACATAATGGGATATGTTTCGTAGGCCCATTCGACTGTTTCAGTCAGTTTTCCTTCAAATTAAAATATAAAACATTCAATATTCGATTCGAACGTACATTTCAATTTGTCGAGGCCACAAACTGATTCGAAAAATTCTAGAAAAATAGATCTGGCTATGTTTTGACGATACGGTCCCAACAAAACTAGTTTCGTCGAATTCCGAGACCGTTTGTAAAATGGCCCTTTTCTTGTCGATCCAATTTAACTATAATTGACCAAAACACATTTTCTTTTGCCATGCTCACATACTAGCTTCAAAAATTATGAAATTTGAAACTTAGCAATAACTTCACATCCCGGATCCAACAAAAGTGGTTTCGTCGAATTCCGAGCTCGTTTGCAAAATGTCTATTTTCACGGGCTATATAATTCCTATAGCGACCTTTCTAAAAATTCATTTGGCCATAACTTTTGCTTCCTACTATGAAACTTCGATTTTTCGGATTCGTTAGAAAGGTATTCACTAACAGATTTAAATATTTTTGGTTTCACTCGAATCCGTTTTGTTTTGCACCCGGTATAGTCAGTCAAAGTTTGAATTCAATTTTTGAAACTACCGCGCCATTTCAGGCCCTGTTTATAATTAGAATTAATTATATTCCCTTTCAAATGTCGATTCAACTTACTTTTCATCGTTATTATTTAAAATATTTATTTTAAATATTTAAAATCCACTAAAATAGCCAATTTAAAATTTTTAAATTGGCTCAGATTTTCCTGGTCGTTACATAGTCGGTTATTTAACTATCAAAGGAAAACATCCATACAAACAACGATCTTATTTCCAAATGAAAATTATAGCGATCAACCATCAATTAACACTGTGCCCCTTTAAATAGATTCATCAATAATTTATTCATTTCCCAATTTCTCTTAAATATCTTTACCCAAATATTTCTCCAACTCGTTAACCACTCACGATTCTTGGAAAATGTTTCCATTTATTTTAAACTGTTTATTTTCTATAATAAAAAATATATTTCTTTTTAATATCAGAAAAACATTCCTACATATATGTTCACATTTTCCTTATTTTCTGTATTTAGAAAATATATGTTTTTAACATTGGAAAACATTTCCATTTCTTATTCACGCATCACTATCCTTCCACATCCACTAGTCCAAACCGTAAATTAGTAAGATAATAATTCCCTAAGTATTAACCCCAAAGGCCGAAACCAACATCATATTGATACTCAGAAAGCCATTAAACTTGACTAGTCTCCAGTCGGTTTCTAATTTCCTTAACTCCATTTCTTAACTTCTTATCAACAAAAATCATTTCAATCTGCAAAATGTTTGTTTTTGAACCATCATTCACTTTGAAAGTGAATATTATTCTTTATAGAAAGTTGGACTCGTTACATCAATCAAATCTTGATTTTTATTTATAAATACCATTACAGGTTCAAATCATGTTTATCGGGTTACTTTACAAATCCATATTCATATTTCACTTTATAAACCCCATTTATAAATCAGCTTCTTGTTAATTATATATCAAGTTTATACCTTAATCTCGATTACATATTCGATAATAAATTATTGGTTTCAAACCAAGTATTAGCTATCTTGTCAAATTTTGAATTACATAATATATAATTTCTAAAAATAAATTATTTTATAACATTCAACATCGTTGAATTCTAATTACAAATCTTTATGGTTTTATTTCAATTTTATTTATATTTCGAACATCGAAATATATTCATTGTTTTCCTTTTAAACGATTTCCCAATTTCCCCTTTTACAAATTCATTCTTGAAATTACATTTTTCAAATTATATAATTATTTCATTTCATTTATAAACATTGTTTATAAATCAAACTATTTGTTTTATTATTAAAACAGATTATTATATTCTATCCCAATCCAAGTTCAGTTTCTATTTAAAATAGATTTTTCCCTTTTCAAAACACAAATTCTTTTCCATTACATTTTTACGGTATTTAAATACCAATTATTTCAGGGTCAATGTTGTTAAAACATCCCAAACAACAATAATCAACCACAAATGATTTGTCACATCATATAATGCAGTATAGGAAGAAAAGAAAAAATATAATTGTTGAGGAATCCAGTCGGATCCCTCCAACCTATTTCCCTGCATCCACAAACGTTAATCAACATAAAAAACACCACTTTTAAATCAATATAAAATATTTGTTATAATAAATAAAATCAGTATTCAACCAATGTCTTATATATATATAACAATATATATTATTTCAACCAATTTAATAGCAATTCAATTAAATAACCATCACACATCACTTAATCATTATTATCAATATGAAAATATTTATAAAATTATAAAACTGGACAGAGTTAGCGAGTTTACTCGCCTGGGTCCTTAATCATTGAAAAACGATTAACGTCAGTTGATTTAATCAAGCGTTTTTTTATTTTGCTTACTATTATAACGTGCTCCAAATCACTCCAGACTGATTTCATCGTGTAGCCTGCGTCCATACGATCCTAATGGGTCATGTTTTGTCGAATTTGGGTAATTTATGAGCACGATATTACATTTTAAAGTTTATACGTATTTAAATTAACTTAACCTAAATAATAAATTTAGATTTGAGCCTTGCATCTTTAATCCGGCCCACGCATACACCCTGCATGAACAACCAAAACCTCCTTCTTTACGCAACCAAACTCCTGCTTACTGTATACGAGAACTCCCCATAGTATGCGTCTATAATTCTTCCTTCCATTTTTTTTATTGGTACGGCCCACGCCCAATAAAAGCCCACCCACATCTATTTTCTGCAGTACTTCATCTTCACCCGCATTTAAAAAGGAAACCGTAAGCTCCAGTAAAAAATTCGAACCCCATTTCACGGCCATACCGTGAACTAGAAGGCCTCGATCTTCCTTAAGTCACCACCGAAAATCCTAAAACCGTCTCCATTCTCCATCTCTTCGTGGATGCTCTCCACCCCCAACTCAAAACTCTTCCCTCAGTATGCGTTCAAAATATCTCCTTATGGTATCGAACTAAAGCAGTACCTTTTACCAGTTCAAATAAATCCTCAACGAGCTGTACGTTTTACTGCAATGGATGTAAAAGTCATGGCCTTCTTTTCATCGAGTTGTACACTTTCTTTCATTTATTTATTTTTCTTTAGGCTTATGCGAAAATGAATGTAAGTATATGCTTTTGTTGCCATTATCAACTCATGGCATGGGTTTGCTTTAAACTTGAAAAGAAAAAAAAAGCAGCAGATGCGTATTTATAGATGTTCAATACCGTGGTGATCAAGGCATAAGGTTGTTGTAGGCATTGAAAATTTATCAGGGTAGTTGTGTGTTCGATTTGATCATACAAAGAAGACTTTAAGTGTTGTTGGAATTGGCTATTATTTAGTAGCTTGTACCTTGCCCGGATCGACAATAATCGTTGCACAGAAATAACATGCCCCAAATATTCTATATTTTCTTTGGAAAAACTACACTTTGATAATTTAATCACTAACTGGTTTTCATGTAAAACCTGAAAAGCAACTTTAAGATGTTCTAAATGCTCAGACCAAGTCTGGCTGTAAATTAGTATATCATCAAAGAATACTAAAATGAACTTTCAAAGATATGGCCTAAAAATATTATTTATTAATGATTGAAATGTATAAGGAGCATTGACTAGACCAAATGGCCTGACAGTAAACTCATAGTGTCCATCATGGGTTTTAAAATTTGTTTTATGTATGTTTATTTCATGCATCCTAATTTAATGATGACCAGATTTTAAATCTAGTTTAGAATAATAATTAGAACCATTTAATTCATCAAATAAATCATAAATGAGGGGAATATGATACTTTTCTTTTATTGTCTAAGAATTCAGGCTCGTATAATCAATGCACAACCTCTAAGAACCATCTCTTTTTCTTACCATCATCACTGGTAAAGAATAAGAGCTAGTATTATGCCTAATTATCCCTTGATCTAGCATGTCTTGAATGATTTTCTCTAATTCATTATTAATAAGATAGAGGTACCTGTAGGGTTTCAGACATACTGGTTTTGCATCTGGTAGAAGTGTTATTTTATGATTAATATCCCTTTTGGGTGGTAACTTAATCTGTTCAGAAGTCACTGTAGGAAACTGTAGTATAACTTGTGCAATGTCAGGAGGAACATTAAGTGGTAATTCTTGATTGTGGTTATTTTAGATTGATAGAAAACCATCGTAGCTACTTGTCCTTAAACCATTTCTTTTTCCAATGCCCTTTCATCAATAATTTTTGCCTCATATTGTTTGATGCCTTACCATATATACGACTTCTGATTGTAAAAAAACTTAACCAGTAATTTTTTCAAATTCAAAATCAATTCTCGTAACTTTTTCATCCACTGTGCACCCAAGACTATTTGGCATCCTTAAAGGAGAATGAGTAGTAAGTCCACTGACATTTTACACGCTTGACAGTTGAGAACCACATCATGGCATATACCCGATCCTTGTAATTTCTCTTTATTAGCCACTATAACCTCATATCTTTTTGATCCATCTATTTTAAGTTTAAGTTTGTAGGTTAACTTCTCATCTATGAAGTTATGCGTGAACCCATAGTCTATTAATATTTGTACAGGTTTTCCTTTAATAGTACCTTGTACCTTGATTATAGATAAAGCTTGTATTCCGCACATTTCTTGCAAGGTAATGGAGTGGATCTCTTCTGAATTGTCTTCACAAGCATCTTCACTATTGCATTCGGCACGACTGTCTGAATTTTCCTCAGCATCTTCAAAGGACATGGTACCTTCTAAAATGTGTACTTGTGGGCTTACATTTGTGGTCTCGATGCCAAGGTTCCTTACACCCATAGAAAATATTATGCCTTCTCATTTCTACCAACTGTTGCGGGGTCAAACCCTTACTTTTGGCTATCCTTTCTATATTGGTAGTAGATGAATAGGTTTAAGCCTTTATCCGCTTTTAGGGATTCATTTACAATTTCTAAAGCTTCGCTCCGGCAAGCTGCTAGGGAAGCATTTATTCCCAAGCGATAGGGCTTATATTTCAGATTGATGCCTTAGTCCACCCGGAAGATAGAACTAATAATGGAAAAGGATATGCTTAAGAACTCCAACAGTAAGTTGATCAGTTACTATCGGTAGAGACGGGAGACAAAACTGCCACTGATGGGAAAGCGATAAGAAGCCTGAAAGCGATTCTTACACAAGATACGATGACAGGAAGGGAGTTCGATCAGGAATGGAACCGGAGAATATGAAATTGGCTCTCGACCCAGACCTTGCTTTGTTTACCTGTCCTATCGTATCGAATAAGGTTTCCTAGCCTAGCCCATCTCGGTGTCTGCTACTGAAAGAGAGAATTGGTCTAAGGGCAGCTTAAAACCAGCCCAACCTCTTCATGGGCACCCTCCTACTTGATTGCTTGCCTGATAGCCTGAATGCCTGATAGTCTGATGTATAGTTTAAAAAAGCAAATAGTTTTTTCAAGACAATGTTTTTCATGCAAGGGTTGAGTGCCTTTGACTGAAGTTGAAGATACACACTTGGGAAAACATTAGTCTGGTTACCTTTTGAAGAGGAAAAAGAAATATTTGTTTTTCTCTTCTTGGTTTGGTTCCAGACTCTTTCGAACATCTTAGCCAAGGTGACTGTTTGTTTATAATTAATAGGCCTAGAGGTTAACACATCAATTCCTTATTTCTTCTCTAAGTCCACTTATAAATCGATCCAATAAGAATTGAGGAAGGAGAGAGTCAAGAGTAGCTTGAAGTCCTTCAAATTTAGAGAGGTAGGCCGAAACTATGGTTGTTTGCTTTAGTTTTACTAATGCTTCATATGGGGCTTCCATTTCTTATCTGGTTAAGATTTCATCCTTAAACACAGGCCACGTCTCACAATCAGAATTATTTTTAGTGTACCATCCATACCACTTGAGGGAATCCTTCCTTAAATAGAAAGAGGAAACTTCTACCCATAAACGTTCCTTAGTTTGATGAAATCCAAAGAATTGTTCCACCTGATTTAACCATTCTTGCACCATTTCATCCCCATTATACACTAGAAAGTCAAGCTTAAGATTAGGGAAGGGAGAATTCTTGTTCCAAGAAGTAATTTTTTGGTGAGTTTGATTCTGGTTTGAGGAGTGCTGAAGGTTCTGGTCATTAGTTGGAGAATGCGGGTTATTCGAATTGATGTTATATGGAGGTAAGAAAGGATTAACCCGAGGTAACTGTGGGAGAATAGGTGGATCTGGTAAATTGGATCTTGCTTGAAGGTTTGAAGCTAGTATTCCTTGCATGTTTGAAGAGGTTGGTTTGTTGCTGATGGATTGTGTCTTGAGTTGTTGCATGTCCAGTGCCAAAGCATTCAATACGTTATATATCCCTTCGAATTTTTGATTCATGTCTTTAGCATTACGATCAAGCTTTCCATCCAAAATCTGCGCCGCGGTTTCAAGGTTCTTCAGGGAAAAAGAAGTTTGGTTATTGGTTTTCTCTTGTTTCCTCCATGCTTCTTGTTGATCCTACAAAAATGCAATGAAGGCTGGGTTGTGACCAGGGGTCTGAGGATCAGAATCTTGCCCAGACGGTTACTCCGATACCATTTTGTTATAGCTACTTTCAGATAAGGCCATATTGAAGGTGTTTGATCGAATTGTAAACATGTTTGTTGAAATGCCTGGTGAGAAATATGAGGTTACAGAAGAAAGTAGAAGAAAAAGGGAAGATTATAATGAAAATAGGGGAAGGGAAATCGACGAATTAGTGTAATGGAAGGTTGCAGAATAGATGATTAGGGTGAAGAGGGGAGAATTAGAGATTTGGAGAGGAGGTAAGAATGATTTTAGAAGAGAGAAAGAAATTGCAGTGGAGAAGAGATATAATAACAAGAATAAGAAAAGTGAGAAAAGTTTTCATTGATCAACATATCCAGTTACAAGCTTTAACCCACTATATATATAGGAAATTATAACGGCTAGTTACACAAACATCCCAGAAAGTAAATGTTATCAGATCAACATATTGGGGTTTTCAATTCTTAATTTGCAAGTAGTGTGCACGTACACGGAGACGCACTTGTGCGCCATCTTTTATTCACTTTCTGGTCAACCACCCAGGTCCAACCCGTTCCCTCCGTCCACATCCACCTTCCAGTCACGTGTTGCACCTCCTTTGACGAACCTTGCCCTAGAAACCGCCCGACTTCATTTGAATCCCATTTTCCCAGCTTCGGTGCATGGATTATTAAGGAGATGAGTGTAGGGTTGTTACACCCTGAAGTTGTATTTACATGTGCTAGTTAAACCTCTCTCGCGGCCTTAGGCTCTCGTCTTGATGCTTCCACGAAGATGAAACCAAAGGTCTAATGAAGGTGCCTCCAATAACTGATTTGTGTTCTTAATGTGGCTTGAAAAGACGTATACCCTTCCGGATATTTCCTAATGGGACAACTACTGAGATGCATTTGGATTGCTTTTCTAAATGGAATTTTCTATACGAGAGATTCAGCTATTCGTTAAAGGGAACTTTTTGCTCTTTGGCCTTGTACACGAAAGCAAGCTCTAAGTGAATGGTTTTGTCTGGACCAAAAGCTCTTTGTTTGTGAAATTTGTTTGTGATATTTTTTCGCTGTGGTTTATGACTGTAGTTCTCTTCAATTGTTTTGGTGCTAACACGGAAGAATAACAAAATTAAAGAGACTTGAACCGAAAGATATCAATTTATATCTTCAAATTAGATGACGAATTCTATGTAACCAGTACCATATACAATTTTTCACACTACCAAAAACGACCAGCATCTTTCAATTTTACACCATAAGAATGCTAGCAATAATTTTTTTTCCCAAAGTTTGGCATAGTAAAACATGTCCAAGGTTAAAACAACTGACGCACAAATACCATTTAGTCCGTAAATCACCATACAAAGATAAGCAAACTTTCATTTGCATACAAATCTATAGTCTACAATCATCATTCACGATGGCTATCCATAACCTATTTACATTTGCGCAATCCATGCGTTAACGTCTTTGGTAATATACACTGTGTAAGCAACAATAATGGTACATCAAAGCAAGTTGCACATAGGAGCAGACAATGTCTACGCCACATATTCCATTGAAGCTCTGTATATTTCATCTGCATGAGCCACTGGTACATACACAACGTCTATCAATGAACTGTGACGTCTACCATAAAATAGGTATATTAGTATCCCGATGAGCAGCCACACTGAAACGCGCATCCACGTCCCAACCCTGTCAATTCATGTATATTTATGTATATGTTTTTTAGTTTTAGCCAAACCGCAAATATTTAATGTCTAAAGTGCAAATATTGATGTAAAACCTCAAAACATTTGAAGTGCTCCAAAAGAACTCAAAAAAAAAAAAAAAAAAAAAAAAAAATGTAGGAACATGTGATCCAATCAAGTGCAGATCCTATTATGGATAAAGGAAACTGAGTAAAATAATTTTAAAGGTGTGAATTAAGAGTGTGTTTTTTAGATTGGTTTTTTGTGTATAAAACTTGAAAACATGGATCATAATTCACACTTTCAGTGTTAAGAGTGTGTGCACACGTGCCAAATTTTCAAATTTTGCAACACCAAACGTCGAAATTGGCGATAAAACAGCTTACCCAAGATTTATCAGCAAATATGTGTTTATCAAGATGCAACAGATAGGTAGGAGTGGGACAAAGGGGCAGGTGAATCCTGAAAACATATACAACTCAATGTGAATATTCTTTTTGCAATTCACAATGAAGTTATCTTCTCTGACGGTCCATTTGGATGGATTAGAATAAGTTACTTCTTTGCTTTTTGAAATCCAAAACCAATTCATTTTGGCTTTCAAAAAGCCAAAAAGTAGCTTGATTTGAATCAAACTAGCCCTGAGCAATAAAATAATTACCACCGGCATGTCCAAAACTATGTCTACCATCGTCTTGCTCAATTAACGAAAGTACAACATAACCTCCCAAAAGAAGGATTCCACCAACTCCACATACCGAATAGCGAGTCAGGCTGTAATCATACATGATGTATTATAGATCTAAATCAAATTAATATGAACTGAACATTAGTATACTGTACAATTAATATAGAGAACTATTTTAAACATTATTTTAAAGTTTCAAAGTAAAGAGTATCCCCTTTCCAATAGAGGTTTTGGAAAACTTCTTTATTTTTGAGCTGCAGCCAAACCTGCAAATGTTTGCACTTCGAGAAAAATAATGATCATGTTAACCTTCGATTAAGTGCACATTTGTCTTTCAAAGATAAACGAAAAGAGGCAATTAAACATTATTTTAGGGGTGTATAATTTAAAACATGCTTTTGAGGTGATTTTTTGTGTGTCAATTTGAATACAAAGGATGGATCCTAATTTCCACATTAATGCAATTAACAGTGTATACAAAATACAACTTACTTGGGCAGAGATGTATATGATGCTGAGGATGTGAGAATGAAAACTCCAATACACACGCTTGCAATGCTCCATGCTGCATAGTTCCTCCTTTTTTGTTCTTTCAATTTATCTTAACATGGAAAAATATACCTGTTAGCTTAGAGTTGTAGGCAAGATGAGGTTATAAGACGGTAAAATAAAATTGTCATACCCAGATTATTTTGCTTCAAAATAAGTGGATAGTCAATTGTTTCTCCTATAAAACTTTCTGAATTTTCCATAAGTTTTTCCTCATTACTATAACGGAAAGACACAGAGTCGATTGTTTCTTGAAGAGATGATGGAAGAGGAACCACATCGGGTGGTACATATCGTAGAATCAGTATTGAAAGTGCAACGGTAGTGAATGCAAGTAGCGTCCCAACACTAACCTGTGTAATAAATCATAATATTCACTTTAATATTTATTTAGAGCAAGCAAAAGAAGGATATATGTTACATACACACATTCGTGCATATATACATGTGATACATAATCTCACCATTCCTGTCAGCTGGGCAACATCCATGAAAAATGCCAAGGCAGCTGCACTAAGTCCAGTCAGGATGGTGCTATTCACTGGAACTTGAGTTTTTTCATTCACAGCTGCAAAATAAGCAGGCAATAACCCATCCCTAGACATTGCCATTAACATTCTTGGCTGAGAAAATAATGAAGAGCACATTTCAGTATCACTTGGATACATTTTAAGCATATTATCAGTTGGTGAATATATTACTTCTGACAGTTTGTATATAGGAAATGTCATGTAAAACGGTACAACATTTGGAACATTTGTGAATTATGATACATGACAGATTCAGCAATCAGCATCAAGTATAGTGATATTGATTTGCGTAATTTACAGTTTTAACTCGAATTCATGCTATTCATCCATTTAATCACATAGTACATATATTACTTCTGATAATGAAAGTTCAACAAGGAAAATATGATGAAAAATCGACAGTCGGTAATCAGTATCAGACATAATGCAAAAAAAATTTGTGCAAAATTCAAACCTGTGGAAGAAGTGATCCCATTAAAGTAGAGCACAATGCAAGAACAGCGCCAAAAGTGACAACATACCTAGATAATATAAGCCAATAAAAACATAAATCCAAAGCTAGACATAGGGTTATATTAACTTGTATAGCGTCCGCATCTGAAATGATTTAACACAAACGTTGAAGGATAAATTTTACATTGCCCACTGCATCCCATGTTTAGCGAACGCAGAAGAGATTGGGGTATCAGGATCCATTGCAAAATATGGCACTAATCCAACTATAACAGCAGATACCATCATATAAAGGAAGCAACATATGGATAACGACAATCCTATACCCCATGGTAGATCCCGCTGTGGATTTTTCACCTACAGGAAATCCATGATTATGTCATATTCTTATATTTTAAGGTACAATTATATGACAGGACAGTGTGACATAGTGGTAAGGTGTGTACCTATCGAGCAAGAGTTAGGGAGTTCGAGACTCCCGCTAGACCTATATGGTGATGTATTTAACCAATTTCAAAAAAAAAGAAAAAAAGAAAAAAACAATTATACGTGTGTGTCCCATATGTGCATATATGCCAAGTCCAGAGACCATGCAACCCAAGCCATCCAACTGAACCTAAATTTTCACGCTGAAGTTCTATATTAAGATTTGAATGAATACAAAGGGGACAATCCCCACAAAATCATTATGCCCAGCATCCTATGTCCATTTCAAAAAAAAATTGGGTCCATATTGCATATTTTATTCGAATTTTCTTTACGGTAAGAAGAAGAAGAAGAATTATTATTATTATTATTATTATTATTATTATTATTATTATTATTATTAGTACTAGTATTAGTATTATTAGTATTATTGTTATTATTGTTATTATTATTATTATTATAAAATATATGATCAAGAGCACTAAATAGTGTAATACCCCTATAGCCCTCTGATTTTCACCACATATTTATGTTTTTCTCTCTTCCTACCAACTCTCTCTCCCTCCACTAACTTATTTAAATATAAATGAGTGGATTGGGCTGAGAGGCAAAAGGGATGACCTTGAACCCACCTCTATATATAGGAGTGTAATTCATGTGGTAATCCAATAGTGCATGTGTTCAATTAGACTTTCATGTATACATATATATAAGCCTATTGGGACACAAAATTAAACATAAAGTTGGAGACACAAAGCTTGGACTATTGGATTTGTTTGTTTTTATGTGAAAAGTGGAATTCATGGGAAGATCTAGTGGTTGAGATTTATTATGTTACAATTTTGTGTCTATTTTTTGCGTTCAAATAGACTTTCTATATATATATATATATATATATATATATATATATATATATATATATATATATATATATATATATATATATCGTAGGGTTCCGCCAAACCTCTTATATTGCACGTGAACTCTCCCACTTAATCTCCACCACTCATTCTCTCTCTCTCTCCTTCAACTAACTCTGTCACTTCCCACTCACTTTTTTTAATATAAATGAGAGGGGGAAATCATGGGGCTTTTGGGGTGCACCATTTTTGAGGTGCCACGGAACGCTTGCCATATATATATATATATATATATATATATATATATATATATATATATATATATATATATATATATATAGAGAGAGAGAGAGAGAGAGAATATTTACAAAATCTTGTTGGATTTTGATTAGTATAGCACACGGTAGGTTAGTGGTGCTAAAGGGTGCTACAAAACAGGAGTGCCCATATATGCGCACACACACGCGCGCGCGCGCGCGCGCACACACACACATATATATATATATAGAGAGAGAGAGAGAGACGGTGCTTTAATAGTTGGCAATCATATGAGTTTTTTGTTCAAATCTGTGTCATATCTTGAAAACTTGCATCTAGCCCTAATGAATGCCAGGTTGGCTTTGTGTAGCTTAAATTTAAGAGGATTACGTGATTCGATGTCTACAATTTACCTACCTCCTCTGCCGTGCCAGCAACTGTATCAAAGCCAATATATGCAAAGAAAACAGTTGCAGATCCTGCCAACACTCCGTTGGCTCCAAAAGGAAAGTATCTGAAAGCCAAAAAGAAGATTTAAGTTGCTAAATTATTGAGATTACACTTAACGGATTTTCTTTCATACCCATTGCAGAGAGTATAACCCTCCCATCCAGATTTGAAACCAATATATCCACCAGCTACGACAACGAAAAGCATGACGCATACGTTTAAATATGTAACAACAGCTTGAACCGCTGCACTCTAAATGAATATTCACATTAATAAAATCAGGTAACTGAATGAAAAAATAAAACAAAGGCAAGATTTTTATTACAGTAAAATGATGCACTTCTACCTCCTTTATTCCTATGCAGAGAAAAGCCGTAGCTACAAGGACAAGAATTGCGGCAACAGGATCGACAACAATATCAAGCCCCGGGATTGTGGCGCGTGATAGGAAAAATGGTAAACTGTCCGGGCCCCCGAATGCCAATGCCTGGATAGAGGGAAAAACTATTGATCAACGTAACTTATTCTAAAAATTTAAGATTCAAAACAGTTGCTACTTACTGGATATTATGAAAAATTAACATGGTAACAGTATAATATGACATTTCAACTGGTCATATAACAGAGGGATGAATAACAAATTTATAAAACACAAAAACTCACAGAATGGAAGCCTGAACTATGCAGAAATCAGCATTCATTAGTAACTACTGCATAACAAATACTAGTACCAATACATAATGGAAGAGACCAATACACTATAATTCTTTCTATTACATATGATTCGTTTCAGTGCTAGGTACAGGGCACAGTAAATGAAGATTTATGAGGTATTATTATTCAGATAGGGTGAAATAAAGTACAAAACATGGTGCAAATCACACAAACAAAAAGTATGCTAAAATTCAATTGCATGACGGTTTGGTAGAACTAAAATAAATACATACCAAATTTGGGGATATCCCTCGAGCAACAGCTGAACCACCAATACCATACTCGAGAATTAGGGCCCAGCCTATCACCCATGCAACACTGTAGAGAAGAAACACACCCTTTGTTCATATTAAATGACTTCCATTCTTAACATTATCTAGCTACTGACTACATAATTTTACATCTAATTAACAGAAAACCTTTCTCCAACACAAATATATGTGTAATGATAGGCACTTCCAGCAGAAGGGCAGCGACTTGCCAATTCAGCATAACAGAATGCTGAAAGTGCAGCAGCTATACCAGCTATCAGAAATGAAATGGTCAGAGCAGGTCCTGCAAGTTCTCTAGCAACAGTGCCCACAAGAACATAAACTCCTGCTCCTATTGTAGAGCCAATACCTGTCCAAAATAATATCCTCAATTGTTCACATCATATACTCACGTACCTTGCAACAACAATTTTGTTCGGTACCAGATTCATTCTGTATACAGTCTGTAATTGCTCTAAACAGTGTTACAGTTATTTGATCTCACCCTTCATTTGTAGATGGGATATACAACCATTTGGCAATATTTTTCAAACCATCTAGCATCAGTTTTCAAAGTATAAATGTTGGGATACATAAGATAACTAGATAAACTGAAATTATAATGAAGTTTAGTTATAATCATAATACAAGTTTAAGCAGACTTGTTAACAGATTTCTCACTTTAATCCCAAAAAATAAAGTAGTTGCTAGGTTTGGTGCTTCAAATTAGAGAAGAGAGAAGCATTTTATAAGCTTAGTTTTTTTACTAAAGATGGGGGAAAATTTAAAAGCAGAAGACTAACTGATCAACCAAAACAATCAACTAGATTTTATATTATAAAACAATGTGCTCGAAAACTTGGATTACAGGGAAGCATAGAGAATTCAATTCTGGTTTTTATTATATATCCTGACATGCACACACAAAAGTAAACAAAACAAAATACCAATCACATACAAATGCCTGAAATCCTTTCCTGATAACAACCTGTCTTGAATCTCACCCATTTAAAACTGATTATAACCAACCAAGTTAACCGCTATTTAAAACAAAATTTTATAACATTCTAAAACATATTCTAAATATAACTCACTTTGTTTAGCTGTAATATGGTAACATATGCATAGCATTAAGATTTCCAACTTCGAATAAACACAAAAAATTGTACGACAAAATGTCATTCTTACTCCAAAATAAAATGGACAAAAATGGTTAATACAAAATTTAAGGGAAATAATTAGAAGTTGTAAAATATATAGAGAATTCTTTCAAAATTTGAACCACTTTTAAAAATTTATTACGCCAAAAAACCAATTTTAAAATTAAACTTTCGGCCATATCAGTGTCGCACAACCGTAAATGTACATATAAAATGCAGCCGTACTTTATTTTATTTTTTGAAAATATATATTGATGACATTTCAAAAGACGTCAATACGCCTGGAAGTTTATAAATTGGGGCTTTTTCTCATATGTTGCTTATTTTCTTTTTACATTTACAGGAAAATATAATATTGTGAAGAACAAAATGAACAAAAAATTTATCCATAAGGACAAGAGGCTAAAATTTTAATCATAAAGACACTTTAGTATAAACTATAAAGTATGAAATGATAGTGGGCCCCTAAATTTCTCCCTTTATACTAAAAGGTGTCCTTATGGTTAAAATTTTAGCCTCTTGTTCTTACGGATAATTTTTTTGTTAAGTTTGTCCTCGTGCCTAAAAATCCCTTTTCTTTATTTGTAAATTTAAAAAAAAAACTGGCTGACTATTGAAAACGCATCATCCTTATTTTTTTTCTAAAATAGGAATTTCTTAAAACTTAGACCAGTCTTTTAACTTATTTACGCAATTAGACCACTTTTAAAACTATTTACAAATATATGTAGCTTTAGATTATGTTAGAGCTATACGGTAAAAAATGTACCAGCAATATTTCAACGACGCCAATATTAAATAACATAGGCGCATTTTTAAAAGTCATCAGTGTAAACTGGATGACTTTCAAAGAAAAGTCAGTTTACTTGATCCTATATTGGCATCATTTAAAATATCGTCGTCAGATCATTGTTGGCAATGTGACGCTAGCATGGCCAAAACTGACTTATATTTGTTGATAGTTTAAAAAAGGAGCGACTATTGGGACACAAAATTAAACATAGAATTAGAGACATAAACTATGAATCATAGGATTTGTTTATCTTTATTTGGAAGGTGCAATCCAAGGGAAGATCCAGTAGTTAGATTACTTGTGCCTAAATTTGTGTCACCATCTTGTGTTTAAATAGACTTTTCCCTTAAAAAATGCATAATTACAAGTAAGATTAAAGACAGTCTAAATTTAAAAAAAATAAAAAATCCTTTACAAATATAGTGCTAAGGGCACCTCGCCTTATCCTTCAGGCCACCGCCCTTTACCGTAGTCCGTGGTTAGCCGCTGCCAGCGGCAGTGAATTTTTTTATTTCTGGCCAGCACACCATGGTAGCCCAAACCACAATCCACAAAGCCACCGCACTTACCATTTTTCAAATGTGGCCGGTATAAATTAAGTACTTTACATGGGCGAGACGCTCAAAAAGTCAAAAGTGACATATATCTCATACTATCTGAATTAGGCTCTGAAACTTGTAATACTGTTCAAAAAGTGGTCTACGTTTTTAGAAAGGAAAAATCCTAATGGTATAAATTCCACAAAGCAACCCAAATAAATAAATAACATCGCCCTTATCAATCCACAAAACATCAAAAGCATGAGAGGGGGGAAAAAAAAGGGAGAAATCGAATTCCAGTAAATTACCAATTGGAATAAGCTGAAGAACAGACAATTCTTTAGCGAGCTTTGAATGGCCGCTCGAATGCCCAACTCTATCTGAATCAACCTGCTTTCTTCTCATCAAACTGCGAAACCTTAATTTGGATCCATTCTCTTCAGTATTTGCATCGTCGTATCCCATTCTGATTCACCAGAATGTTTGAATTGAATGGAAGAAAGTGATTGAATCAGACTGGATGGAGGAGAGAGATAGAGAGAGAGATTGAGATGTTCAATTCTCTGCTCTCTTCTTATTCTTGTTATTCTTCTGCTTGATTGTTTTTGTCTTGATCCTTTTTTTCCTTTTGTCGAATGGACTTATTTGACGAATAAAGATAAATGAAGAATCTAAAAGCAAGAGGTTACGTAGAACAATGTGGAAAAATTGAAAAAGGCGCTGCCCAATACGCTGACCAAATTACCCGGATTGATTGGGAAGAATCTTTAGGCAAGGGAGATACTTTTTACATTCTAACGTATATTATCGGAAAATATGAATAATCTTAGCATGCAAACTAATCAAGTACGGGACCAATTGTTCTGTATCCATATTGGGTGTACCCATGTGCCCATTAAATCATAGCCACATCATACATATCACATAATTATT
>JASFAX010007313.1:0-26124 GCA_030737875.1 Allium sativum
AAATAACACTTGTTCTTTAACTCGATAATTAATGAAATGTGATTTTGGGTTTATAGTGAACCGTGTTTTAAATGACATTGGTTTAACCCAGTTAAAGACAGGATATTGATTTCTGTGAAGATTAAAACTATGTGGGGTTTTAAAGAATCTTTAATTAGATTGAAATGATCGAGAATGGAGTATAACCAGTTCTGCCCCAGGCGATAGTTAAATCTTTAATTAGATTTGAATGTGAAATGGTAATTGAATTTACTGATAACAGCTTGGTGTAAGATTTGAAGTACGACCAGTTTAACTTCATGGGATGAATAGGTTGGGATTGGGAAATAGAATAAATGATTACTTCGGTGTGGTTCGCAAATCCGACAAGTTTGAATTGATATTCAAAGAAGATTAAAGAATAAATTTTAAAGAATTTATCTTTGATAAAATTAATGGGAACTTTTCCCGAAGAATAAGAATATTGGAATGAGGAGTATGCTGTGTTTGTGTAACGCTTATTTATTATATCCGCGATTTATTCACAATGACCGGGTTCATCCCGTTCTGAATAATTGATTCGACGTGGTGTCGAGGATGAAGACGGTGGACGAAGACCGGAGGTCTTCACGTCATTTGAGTGATTACTGATGATCTTGGTTGGGATGTACACCAAAGAGGAGGGAATCAGTTGGTGATCGTCCAAACGTACTTGGAGATCGATGGATATGCGAGGCACAAGGTACCTCGCATTTCGTTCAGACCCAGAACGAACTTGTAAATGGACTGTGTGTCTGACATTGGATTTTAGTCTGTGTGATTGATTTCTATTAAATATACATCTGTTTGGCGGCGGAGAATTTATTCTCTTGCTTAACGCCCTTCTCTGAGACGTATGAGCTTAGGGGTTATAAATTGATGGATACCAATCGCATGGAGTGAATTGCCTGTGTGGCATGCCTAAGTGGCAAATGATCAAGGCTTCTGTTGAAAAGCAGAGTCTTGTGGTTGATGATCAAAGCACGGCCTGTGTGGCATAGCTTTGTGTAGCGAGCCTCAGACCCCGGTTGTGAACCAGAAACGGGAGAAGGATCCAGGGAGGGCATGCATTACTTTCTAGCTAGTGGTAGTGTCTGTGCTTAAACTGTTTGACATTTATATACTTTTCACCTGTGTGGTTGTTGTTGTTGCGAGGCGCCTCGGATATATCGGTCGATCCGGGACCGATGGAGTCATTGGACTCATTTACGCCCCTAAGGGTGCAGAAACACAGTGTTCAGGCATTTTAATCCACGATGGTGGATTGCCCCTGTGGCTCCAAAGGGTCACTCGAGCTCTGATCCTGAGACATGGTAGGCTAGGTCGTCTCGAATTGGTAGAGGACGATCCCTGGCCTCGGTTCATAGATGGAGATCCAATTTCCAAATACGTGACTTTGTGGTTTTGATTATAGAACCTAGTATAATGACATGATATATGGTACCCATGCCATCTAAGATTGATATTTATGACTGAAATTGTTTTGACACTATACAATTATAGTAATATCAAAATATACTGTTTTTAAACGTATCAAGCATTCTTTGGCTATTATAAGGTAAAACCCTATCCTCCGGCTTGTGTTGCATTGTGTGATGGGACCTGGGTCTTATAATAGCTTCATTGTTCTTTATTTAGCATTGCGTTGTTTCATGCACTGGTGTTCTTGGGAGGAAACTCATTCCGTGTTATACGGCGTGGTCCCTTGATTTACCTAACTTTAAAATAAAGATTAATAACTATTTTAGTTCTCACACCAGTCACATGACTGACCTGGAGTTTATTGTTTTTACCTAAACTCTGGGTGCCCTTATTTGGTCACGGGCAGCAAGTAGTTTTGGTTTTGCAGATTTATATTCACAGGATCCTAATTTACACTTGGAACGATAGTCGGAAAGCTCTGTATTTGTGTATTACTTCTAGTTGTGTTTTGTATTATTTTCTGCTGCGATGAATTTAAATGTAATTTAAATCTCAGATATTTTCTATGTAATATTTATTCATACTCTGTATATTCTTGTATTCTAATGGAATTGTTGTAATATATAATGAAATGTTCTTCTGTTTGCATTCCAATTTGTCGTGTTCTCAATACAAACCGTGATTTCCCGTATGGGGAATTTCGGGTCATCTCAAAATAGTTGGGAAACATTAAATATTGGACATTATGTAATTGGCATAAAATGGGTTGTATCCATATAATTAATTTTGTGCATATCTAGTAAATGTGGCATAACTTGAATTGACAACACTTATGGATAATTTACATATAAATCTAGACTTGGACATAAATGGTAAATATGTAAATTGTTTAAAAGATGAACATGCCTACCCCGAGGTCAGATTGAGTTGCGGTGTAAGACTGCCCGGAACTGCCCGACACATCCAGCGACCGCAACAACACAGATCTAATGTGAGAGGTTAGCACATTAAGCCCAAAACCCGAGGTTAGAATGAGTTTGCAGTAGAAGTCTGCCTGGAACCACTCGGCACATCCAACAACCGCAAACAATAGTTCTAATGTGAGAGGTTGGTTCATTAATAAATTAATTAACGCCAATGAATAGATATGCTTAGAACGGATGGGTTAATTAACATATGAATAAGCGACATTTAACCAAAACAACATGTTAATTAGACATGTGGGTGGGGTTAAGTAAATTGAGAACACTTAACCAATACAACATGTTAATTAGACAAGTGGGCGGGGTGAAGTAAATTGAGAACACTTTACCAATACAACATGTTAAATAGACAATGGGCGGGGTTAAGAAAATTTAAAACACTTAACTAATATAACATGATGAATGAAAAGGGTTAAGTTAATAAGAAACACTTAAACAATACAACATGATGTGTGGGTGGGTTAAGTTAACACGAATGGACAACACTTAACCAATATTACGTGAACAAAGAGGATAGGGTTAAGGCAAGCTTAACCAATAATACATATTGACTTGGTAAGTATGAGTGTTAAGTAAACCTCGGGTAGGTGGGTAATATTAGTGTATACAGGACCACAAACTTAACCATTAAGTAAACATGTTTGAATCAGTGTGAGGGTTAAGTACATCTCGTGTAGGTGGGCAATATTTGCATATATAGGCCCACAAACATAACCAGTAGGAAACCCTAGTAACAAGGACCTATTTCAGCAGTAACCCTACATAGATGTATCATGGTACCCTGAACTAGGAAGGGTGGGGAACGATTAGTGGGCTGATTATAAGCGGTCAAAATAGTGGTGGGTGGTGTGGCAGTGTAGGTTCTGACGGAGTATGGTGTGCACGTGCTCTGGAGGGTAAAAAGTAGGCACTGGGCATCAGTAGTATACATTGTGCATCTTGAATTGTGTCGGGTTTCCATCATAGGTATTGATACACCCTATGGTGGGACCAACATAGGTATCTACATACAAGCGGGGCCGAATGACACAAGTAAACAAGCGGGGCCATATGACACAAGTAAACAAGGGGGGCCGAATGACACAAGTAATAAATGCATGCGAGTTAGGGAGCCGATCGATTAACCGATAAGTGGGTAGTATGGGGACATCTAGTATTTAGTATGGGCAAGTAAGGATTGTATGGGGTGAATACTTCTTACTAGATGTTACGCCTGAGGACTACCATTTACAAGATGGGGATCAACTTTCGGTATGGAACTAGTAACGGTGCGGTGAAATTAGCATTGTTGCAGTGTGGTAATTATCCTTTAGTGATTAGAAGCACGATCAATGTGTATCTTATTCATCCTGCTTACCTTGTCATGCATATTTATGTATAGTCATTTCTTACTTTCCAGTTTATGTTCTTATCCTGTTAATTTAATGATTAAATTGTTAAAGTCACTGAACTCACCATACTTATGTCGGACCTAGTTTGCTTTCGCCTCTATTATTCCCTTTCCCCCCCTAAGTTTTTAGGGAGGAAATACTCAAGCTTAGTTTGGATATCCCTTCTTCCATGTTGAAGTTGAAAGATGAATTGCTTGGCTTTGATTTAGCTTAAGTCTGGCATTTTCTGTTGGGGATTACAGTTTTAATATTAAATACTCGAAAGGTTTTGTACAAGACTGATATTATGTACTTGGTTTTGTTGGTTGGAAATGTAATCAAACTTATTTCTGTTTCCGGTGCAATTAAGTTATAAATTTTTTCAAGTATTACTTTATCTCTTTTGTAATATTCCGTTCTGTTTACTTATAATACTCCACGAAACTTAATGCATTCCCTTTGTGATTGACATTAACAGATGTGGGGTGTTACACTTGGTATCAGAGCTAAAGGTTACAAGAGTAGATAAAAGTTTTTGAAAAGTATTTTCAAAAAGGTTTCAAAAGGAAGTATTTTCAAAAGGAAAGTTTATTTTGAAAAACATAATCCCCAAACGCCATATATCTTTCTTCCAATTCTTTGTTTCGAGTTCCTTCCTCTTTCCCTTTTGAATCTCTTCCTCCACGTACAGATGCTTTTTATAAGATGTTTAAGGACTTCCGTGCGGAAAACCTCTTCATGGGACTGAGACGTTTATTGAAGCTAGAAATTGGCACAATGAAGTGGAGGACTTGTTGGTACCGTTGATATAGACGATGGGAGGAAGGTTCAACCAGCTGCTTGGTTAATGAAGGATGAAGCTTCGTTTTGGTAGGAGGTAACGAATGGAGAACGTGCAGGGGAGACATGGATAGGACACATGATAAGAAAGTGGATCCCAAGAAAGGCGGTAAGGATAGCAAGGGCCAAGAGAAAAAGGAAGTACCACAACTGTGAAATACCTGGCCACTTAAAGAAAGACGTTAGAAAGAAGAAGAAGACTAGTTGTTATCATTAGGAAGAGACAGGATATCTTATAAGGATTGTCCAAAGAATGTAACACCCCACCTCCGCTAGGGTCACTCACAAAGGGAATGCACTAGCTAAAGTGGAGCATTATCTAGGTAAACATACACAGAAATATTACAAGACAGAACGTATTAAATAGCGGAAGAAGATCCAAATTTCATTGCTTTGAAGTCTAGAATGGTCTAAAAACTTTTACATCAAAATGCTATTAAATCCATTACATCAAAATCTGTCTTGCAATAGTAAAGAAGCATAAAACCATAGTCATAAATCATTCCCCAATAAAGCAGCAAAGCAAGCCATATCCAAGAGAAATCCAAGCAGTGCATGAAAGAGCCTTGGAGCTTGGTAAGATCCGAACTAAGCTGTATTCCCACCCTGCGAACCTGGGGAGGGGGGGGGGGAAGAAAGAAAAAGAGGAGAAACAAACTGGGTCAGTTATAAAGACTGAGTAAGTCCTAGTGGCTTTCAACATAAAGACAGGTAAGGATAATATGGCATGAATAAACTGAAAGTAAACATAAGCATGATGACAAGGTAAGCTACAGGCACGATGAATCAAGTATAACATCCCATGCATCCTATCAAGAGTTTCATCACAAGATTCCTACCAAGTATCACGTTTCAAGGTTTCTACTAAGTATAACATCGCAAGACTTCTAAGCTTCACCGTTCCACTATTTTCTTTGATTTCGTATATTCTCTGCACCAACCGTACTAGTACCCCAACCTGTATCATCCTTTCGATGTATATGTACAGTCCCTTGCCGTACATCGTATGGGTTTCATCATGTATTTCTATACTACTTCAATGTAGTGCCACCATTCTTAAAATCGTTTGGACCGCCACCCTTGTTCTGGCTAGGTTTCCTTATCATGAACTATTGCGTGTTCAACTAGGATTTATGCCACATAGGACCACTAGGGATTATGCTACCTGTTGAACATTTTCTAGATTCGATTAGGGTTTATACGACCTAGGACCACTAGGGATTATGCTACCTAACGAATTCCACGAAACGATCTATTAATCGATTGCCTCCCTACAAGTCCTAGCTCGTTCATGTGTCTGTGTCATACGGCCCAATCACGAAATGTAGTCACCTTTGCTAGGTCCACCATAGGGTGTATCAAGCCCTAGGGTGCAACCACCGACTAGAATCAAGCACGCACGGTGTAAACCTTCTGGTGCCCAATGCCTTCTTTTTCAACTCCGGACAACGTGCGCGACCATAGTCCGCCTGACCAAACAATGGCGCACCAACTCAACCGTCGTTCTGGTCGCTTACAATCAGCCCAGTAATCGTTCCCCACCCTACCTAGTTCCAGGGTACCGTGATACATCTAGTAGGTTACAGCTGAAAAGGACCGCGTAACTAGGGTTTCCGTCCAGTAGGTGTAACAACCCGTATTTTCAATAACCTGTTATAACATAAATCGAGGCAGAATTTAATTCAAAAAAATCTGAATCAAGGGAAACGGGCTATGCCATTGCGTTCGTCTCGGAAAAATATGCGAAATAGAGTCCGAGTTTTCGAAAAACGGAGTCCGTATGACCCAGTTAAGGCCCATTGAAGTTTTCAGAAATTTCCACGTTAAAAATAGATTTAAATTTTAAATTAAAAACAAGGATTAGGGCTAACTGGCGTCAGGCGGGAAAACTTCCGCCAAGACCCCCATGTCGACAGGCATGTCGACAGGGGTCTTAGGGTGTCGACTGCCCTGTCGACAGCCCTGTCGACACGGGGTGGCCGCACAGTTTTGCCTGGCGCACCATTTTGATTTGGGCTTGGTCTTGTGGCTTGGTTCTAGAGAATTCCTAAATCTGACGGACCTAAACTAACCTAGGGTTAATCCTAGGGCGAAAAACACTCTAATCTTCTATAAATAAGCCCCTAATCCTACCCTAAAACCTCATTATTCATTCTAGCAACCAAACTATGTCAAATTGAATTCTCAAATGGCCTCCACCTAAAAACCCTAGCCTCCACCCTCTTCAAAAATCATTCCTATGAAGATTTTGATGTTCATACAAGCTTTTCTAAGTTGTATGAATGATCATTAGCTTGCATACATCATCAAGTTGCAAGCTTTATTTGCTAAGCTAAAGTTTTTGGGATTTTTGTTAATTGGAGCTTTGTTTTGGGTTTTTATATGCTTGCATAAAGGGCTTCTCAATCTTTATTAGTATATTTGTGTCTTCATAATATTTGTAAGCCCTCTTACCTTCATTTTAGAAACTCTAAAGTTAATATGTGATGAAAGTTGGGATTTATGCATGTTTAATAAGTTATGCATGCTTAGGCGAGTTCGCTATGCTATGTTATGCATGTTTAATAAGTTATGCATGCTTATGCGAGTTCACTATGCTATGTTACACATGTTTGACAAGTTATGCATGTTTATGCAAGTTCACTAAGCCATGATTTGCAAGTTTAACAAGTTATGCATGTTTATGCAAGTTCACTAAGCCATGATTTGCAAGTTTAACAAGTTATGCATGTTTATGCAAGTTCACTATGCCATGATTTGCAGGTTTATTGAGTTATGCATGTTTATGCAAGTTCACTATACCATGATTTGCAAGTTTATTGAGTTAGGCATGTTTATGCAAGTTCACTATGCCATGATTTGCAAGTTTATTGAGTTATGCATGTTTATGCAAGTTCACTAAGCCATGATTTGCAAGTTTATTGAGTTATGCATGTTTATGCAAGTTCACTATACCATGATTTGCAAGTTTATTGAGTTAGGCATGTTTATGCAAGTTCACTATGCCATGATTTGCAAGTTTATTGAGTTATGCATGTTTATGCAAGTTCACTATGCCATGATTTGCAAGTTTATTGGGCTATGCATGTTTATGCAAGTTCACTATGCCATGTTATGCATGTTTGACAAGTTATGCATGTTTATGCAAGTTCCATATGCTATGGTAAGCAAGTTTAACATGTTATGCATATTTATGGTAATATGCAAGTTCACTATGCTAAGTTATGCAAGTCTAACATGTTATGCATGTTTGTTGTGATATGCAAGTTCATCATGTATGTTATGCCAAGTTCCCTCTTCCTATCCTTTATGAGTTATTACGAATATGTAAGCGATAGAATGACGTTGGGGGGTTTGGGTAAACTTAAAATACATGAAAATAAAGATTGGGAATTTACCTATTAAGTTAGGTCTACCCCTTGGGAATTTACCTATTAAGTTAGGTCTACCCAAGTATTTGTTTACTTGTAATTATGTTTTGAAATAAAGTGGACATGACACTTAGAAAACATAAGTATGGCCAACTCGAGGTTGGGTTGAGTTTGTAGCGTAATTCTACCCGGAACCTACCGGCTTAACTAGTGGCTACAAACAATAGGACCCAATGTGAGAAGTTGGTCATGTGGTGCCAAGACCCGAGGTTAGACCAAGTTGTGGTGTAATTCTACCCGGAACCCACCGGCTTAACTAGGTAACCACAACAAAGTCTAATGTGAGAGGTTAAGGTGCATTAAACTAATTAATGCCTCATGATTAGGGTTAAGTCAGGGTCCACAAATACTTAACCAATTTGGGGGTTCGAGGGATTGAAATGGGGTTAAGTTGTGAACTGTCGGTTACACTTATCCAATTTAATCCATTTGGGGGTTTGAGGGATTGAAATGGGGTTAAGTTGTGAACTGTTGGTTACACTTAACCAATTTAATCCATGATTAGTGAAGGGTTAAATCGCACTTAACCCTCTTAGGAAACCCTAGCAACGTGGTCTGTTCCAGCAGTAATCCCAGTTGGGTATCATCACAACCCTAGAGGCTAGGCTAGGGCGGGGCACGATTACTGGACTGATGTAAGCGACCAAAGCGACGGCTGAGTGGTACAGCGGTGCGGGTCCAGGCGGGCTACGGACGTGCACGTAATCCGGTATTGGACAAACTCGAGGCACGGGTACCAGTAGGCTTAGACTGTGCATTATTGCTTCAGTGTCTGGGGTTGACACCCGAGGGCTTGATACACCCGAAGGTGGACCCCAGCACAGTCTGACTACATCCATATGTGGGCCGTATGGACACCAACACTTGACGTGTTAGGCTTATAGGGAGCCGATCGACTAGACCGTTTGGTTGGACCTTATATTAAGGTCACTTCATGTTATTGGGTAAAAGCTTGGGCCAAGGGATCAATACCTGTTATGTTGGTTTGCTAGTACACCGTGGTGCAAAACTTAACCTTGTTTATGCGATGACACCTCTATCTATTTTGTAGTTAATTTATCACGCCAGTATGCTGTTATCTATGATCATCTCAGTTTCCATCATGCTGTTAACTTTATTAGTTTATAGACTGATCGTAGCAGGGCTTACTCAGTCTTTTTGACTGACCTGTTTTCTTTCGCCTCTTTTCTTCCGTTCCCCCCCCCCCCCCCCAGGTTCTCAGGGAGGGAATACAGGAGCCTAGCTTGGATCTTAGCTGCTTTCTTGGATAGGTCATGTATGCTTTGGACTTGAGCTCGCTATGGTTTTTCCACTTTGGGGATAGCTACTTTTATGTTTTCCTTTTCAGTTCCAGATGATGTTATTTTATGTACTAGACTTGCGAATTTGGGAAATTGACATTATGATGTAGCAGACTTGTTTTTGAAATGGTTTAAAATTCTTCCGCTGTTTTATCTATCTACTTACTCTGTTTATTTACATATATATATATGTCATGTCCTGCCTTGTTATATCATTATGCATGTTTACCTTGTTTTAAAACGCCCCACCAAAGTCAGAGTTGCTTGCAAGAGCCACCCTGGCGGAGGTGGGGTGTTACAAATTTGGTATCAGAGCATATGGTTTACGAGAAGGGGTAAAAAGGTTTTTAAAACTTTTGAAAATCTATTTTCAAAACCAAGTATAAAGTATTTTCCAAAGAAAAGTCTAGTTATTTTTAAAGGCTATTCCCCAAAAGCCATTAGCACTATCCTTTGACCCCTCGTTTGAACTATTTTCTTTTCGTTTCCAGCATGTCTGATAATCTCATCTTGCCCGAAGGAGTAACACTACCCGATTGGTTTCGTCAGTACTTGGAAGTCACGGCACCGGTCCCGGTGTTTCTAATGTTGTCTTTCCAGTCAAGGCCGCTGTTCCTCCTCCTCCTTCCGTAGCTGATGTTCCTCTTCTCCCTCAGCCTCCACAAGCGGATTTTGCGGAAACTTGTAAGAACTTTAAGATGATGGGTGGCAAGAATTTTAGTGGAACAGAGACTATTGTAGAGGCAAGGAATTGGTTGAAAGAGACCGAAGACCTTTTAGCCACCTTTGATATAGGTGACCGCAGGAAGGTTTTATTGGCAGTATGGTTGCTAAAGGAAGAAGCTGCACGTTGGTGGGTAGTCACCACCACTACTAGGCCAATTGAGACTTGGGATGATTTTAGAGGAAGGTTTGGACTGAGGTTCTTATCACTGAAGCAAGGGGACATGACTATTAGGGAATACATAGTTAAGTTCAATCAACTGGCTCGGGTCAATTTAGACTTGGTTAATACAGCTCAGAAGAAGGCCCTACACTTTGCTCTAGGATTAAACGAGCCATTGCACGGTTTGGCCATGTCTCACATACCCTTGAGGGCAACTTTCGAAAGTTTGGTGAATATGGCCCTGCTCCAAGAGGAAGATAAGAATGACAAGAAAGAGGTCAAGGCGAATGAGTCTCAAGGCAAGAGGGTAAATTCTGGGAAACGAGGCAAGAATAACAACAACCGCAAGGACAAGCCAAGAGAGAATAGGAAATGCAACTTCTGTGGTAAAGTTGGACATATATCCAGGGAATGTAGGAAGAAGAAGAGAAAGCGGGGCGAATGCTTTCATTGTGGTGAGTCTGGACATCTCAGCAAGGATTGCCCGAGGAAACAAGGGCAAGGTCAGACTCAGTATGCATGACTATCTGGAGGGCGAGTTCATCCCCTCAACACCGTTCTTCCAGCTCATGATAGAGGTAGTGTTTCTGTTGAAAGTCTTGTTTACATTTTCTGATTTCCCTGTTCGCACTTTGTTTGATTCTGGCGCATCGCATAGTTTTATTTCATCTGATCTAGTTGAAAGTTTGCACCTAAGTACTAGCCTAGTTGATGATCCCGTATGTGTTTCAAATCCAATTGGGGTTTCCGCCCAATTGTCTATGGTCTGGGTGGATTTGAAAATTTCTATCTTGAGTATAGAATTCTCGTGGGATGTTTATATTCTCGGTTTCAGGGGATATGGGTTGGTTTTGGGCATGGAATGGTTGTCCTGTTTTGGAGCCATTCTTGGTTTTTGTATATAGGGGTGTGAGGCTCATGACTCGCCTCGGTAATACCCTTGAAATTTCTGGCAACCCTAGGGGTCCCGTCATGTTATGTATCTTGAATCCCTCAACTCGTCTATCGATAGTTTGCAATCTGTGAGGGTGGTCCGAGAATATCCTGATATCTTGGGGGAGATAAAGGGGTTACCCCTAGACGTGGGATAGATTTCCGCATTATCTGGTTGGTAGTACCAAGCCAGTTTTGTGGCCGGTTAGGCACATGACCTCACGAGATGAGAGTTAAGAAAGCAAGTCAAGGAATTGCTTGAGAAGAACTTCCTGAGACGAAGCATTTTTGAGTAGGGTGCTCCAGTAGTATTCGTTACTAATATGGACAGTTTGCTTCGTTTATGTGTTGATTATCGTGAGGAGAATAGACAACTGTTACCAAGGATAGATGATTTGTTTGATCAACTTGTAGAAGCATTTGTTTTCTTTTGATCTAGCTACCGGATTCCATCAACATAGGATGGCTGAGGATGGAATTGACAAGACTGCGTTTAGGACTCTAGATGGATTTTTAGAATGGCTAGTCATGCTATTTGGTTTAACTAATGCACCCGCATATTACGTGAACTTGATGGGTAGGGTGCGTAGGGAGTCCTTGAACAAGTTTGTCGATGTCGTCGTAGACGATATTTTGATCTCCTTAAAAGAACGAGGAGAGCATGCTAGACATCTCAAGGAGGTGGTGGATACGCTTAGAGCCACCAGTTGAAGGTCAAGTTCTCCAAATGTCACTTTGGAGGAAAGAAGTTGGATTTCTTGGGCACATACTTCCTAAGTATGGCTTAGCGGTGGATTCCGCTAAAGTGGTTGCGGTTTAAGACCGGAAAACTCTGGGGAGGGCAATTGAAGTAAGAAGCTTTCTCCGTTTGGCTAGTTAGTTAGCATTCCCGGAGCTTAGACTTACTCTTCTGGATCAAGAAGGGGGTTTCACAGGAAGAAGATCCGCAGTTAGTCAAGAACATGGACCAGTTGATTCGAGGCGAGATGTTAAGTCACCTCGCTAGATATATTATAGATGACAAGGGATGACTAAGGCGCGATGAGAGATTACGTGTTCCTCGAGTGGAAGACTTGGTAAAGAAGGTTCTTGAAGATGCGCATCACTCGAGGAAGTGGCCGAGTTGGTCTCAGGATGCATGTTGTGCCACCAGGTTAAGGCCAAGTCATAGAAGCCCGGCGGGCCATTACCTCCATTGGAGGTTCCGCAAGGGAAGTGTGAAAACATCTCGATAGATTAGGTGGATGGACTACCTAGATCAAAGAAAGGGAATACGGGTATGAAGGTCATAATAGGTAGACTCATGAAGAGTGCTCATTTCAGTCCGGTGAAGAGCGAGAGGACTGCATCATGGTTAGCAACGGTTTACCCTCAAGAAGTTGGCCAGTTTAGAAATAGCCTACAGGAAGCCATGAGTACGCAACTGAATCTAAGTATGGCCTATCACTCATAGGCGGATGGTTCATTTCGATTAAGCATGAGTTATAGAAAATCACGTTTATAAGGGCAATTGGCAACGTGGATTGGTATTTTCAAGAAAAGTTCTGCTG
Organism: Allium sativum; assembly: GCA_030737875.1. Classification (NCBI taxonomy): domain Eukaryota; kingdom Viridiplantae; phylum Streptophyta; class Magnoliopsida; order Asparagales; family Amaryllidaceae; genus Allium; species Allium sativum. The sequence goes on from JASFAX010007313.1 coordinate 12,735, forward strand.
CGTGGAATACTTTATAGTAAGTAGACGAGATCCAGGATTCACTAGTGAATTTTGGAGAGCTTGCATGAAATCATGAGGTTACAGTATGTTTAAGCCAGGTATACAGAAAAAAAAAGAATAAGTGGAAAAGGAAGACGAGAGGCGATAATGAAATGAGTTCCAACTCGAATTTGGGAAATAGGAGTTAGGGAGCCAAGAAATCATGAAGTAAAAGACGGTCAAAGCACAGTGGAGTTAAGCTCAAGGAAACGTGACTAAGAAGAGTGAAGACTAGATACACGCATCATATCTCTTTGTAAGAGTGCATCCTTGATCCTTGTTTTCCTGTGGAGCTTGCTTGCAAGTTATCTTTTGTATATATATCCTCTCGGTCCCATTCTCGATCTTATTTCTGTTGTAAACTCCATAAGGGGGTTGTGACTCATCGGTTAGTACTATATGTCAGAGTTTGAATGGATTTCTTGTAATCTAAAAAGGAGTTTATCTTGCTTATCTTCTAAGATCTCTTTTTAGCATATATCTCTGTCCATGTTTATCTAGTTTATCGTGTTTATCTTGTCATGAGGACCTTAGGTAGAAACCCCTTGGATGAAACATGTATTTGAAACATGTTATGTTTGATGGTTGCAAGTGGTTGCAAGTGTTTGCAAGTGGTTACTCGTGGATGCATGATACACATTAGGCACTAGATCGGCTCACACACTCCTCATATTGCATGCGCATGAGTGTTTATGCTTATTCTTGGATGAAATTTGTATGCAATCACATGGATGTTGCATATGGATGTATGATTGAGCACGCATGTAGATATTATACATTATGTTAGGGATTTGCATACATATGGATACATTTCACTAACATATTCTGCATTGATCTTTGCATTAGATAAGTACATATACACACACTTTTGCATATGTTCATACAGCATTTAGAATCTTTTAAGGACAATGGTTGCTCGTGGATGATGTTTTGAGTAGATGGATGTTGGATGGTAGGATATGTTCTTCCTAACTTGAAGATTTCGGGGACGAAATCCTTTAAGGAGGGGAGAATGTAACAACCCGTATTTTCAATAACCTGTTACAACATAAATCGAGGCAGAATTTAATTCAAAAAAAAATCTGAATCAAGGGAAACGGGCTATGCCATTGCGTTCGTCTCGGAAAAATACGCGAAATAGAGTCCGAGTTTTCGAAAAACGGAGTCCGTATGACCCAGTTAAGGCCCATTGAAGTTTTCAGAAATTTCCATGTTAAAAACAGATTTAAATTTTAAATTAAAAACAAGGATTAGGGCTAACTGGCGTCAGGCGGAAAAACTCCCGCCAAGACTCCCATGTCGACAGGCATGTCGACAGGGGTCTTAGGGTGTCGACTGCCCTGTCGACAGCCCTGTCGACACGGGGTGGCCGGGCAGTTTTGCCTGGCGCACCATTTTGATTTGGGCTTGGTCTTGTGGCTTGGTTCTAGAGAATTCCTAAATCTGACGGACCTAAACTAACCTAGGGTTAATCGTATGGCTAAAAACACTCTAATCTTCTATAAATAAGCCCCTAATCCTACCCTAAAACCTCATTATTCATTCTAGCAACCAAACTATGTCAAATTGAATTCTCAAATGGCCTCCACCTAAAAACCCTAGCCTCCACCCTCTTCAAAAATCATTCCTATGAAGATTTTGATGTTCATACAAGCTTTTCTAAGTTGTATGAATGATCATTAGCTTGCATACATCATCAAGTTGCAAGCTTTATTTGCTAAGCTAAAGTTTTTGGGATTTTTGTTAATTGGAGCTTTGTTTTGGGTTTTTATATGCTTGCATAAAGGGCTTCTCAATCTTTATTAGTAGATTTGTGTCTTCATAATATTTGTAAGCCCTCTTACCTTCATTTTAGAAACTCTAAAGTTAATACGTGATGAAAGTTGGGATTTATGCATGTTTAATAAGTTATGCATGCTTAGGCGAGTTCGCTATGCTATGTTATGCATGTTTAATAAGTTATGCATGCTTATGCGAGTTCACTATGCTATGTTACACATGTTTGACAAGTTATGCATGTTTATGCAAGTTCACTAAGCCATGATTTGCAAGTTTAACAAGTTATGCATGTTTATGCAAGTTCACTAAGCCATGATTTGCAAGTTTAACAAGTTATGCATGTTTATGCAAGTTCACTATGCCATGATTTGCAAGTTTATTGAGTTATGCATGTTTATGCAAGTTCACTATACCATGATTTGCAAGTTTATTGAGTTAGGCATGTTTATGCAAGTTCACTATGCCATGATTTGCAAGTTTATTGAGTTATGCATGTTTATGCAAGTTCACTATGCCATGATTTGCAAGTTTATTGAGTTATGCATGTTTATGCAAGTTCACTATACCATGATTTGCAAGTTTATTGAGTTAGGCATGTTTATGCAAGTTCACTATGCCATGATTTGCAAGTTTATTGAGTTATGCATGTTTATGCAAGTTCACTATGCCATGATTTGCAAGTTTATTGGGCTATGCATGTTTAAGCAAGTTCACTATGCCATGTTATGCATGTTTGACAAGTTATGCATGTTTATGCAAGTTCCATATGCTATGGTAAGCAAGTTTAACATGTTATGCATATTTATGGTAATATGCAAGTTCACTATGCTAAGTTATGCAAGTCTAACATGTTATGCATGTTTGTTGTGATATGCAAGTTCATCATGTATGTTATGCCAAGTTCCCTCTTCCTATCCTTTATGCGTTATTACGAATATGTAAGCGATAGAATGACGTTGGGGGGTTTGGGTAAACTTAAAATACATGAAAATAAAGATTGGGAATTTACCTATTAAGTTAGGTCTACCCCTTGGGAATTTACCTATTAAGTTAGGTCTACCCAAGTATTTGTTGACTTGTAATTATGTTTTGAAATAAAGTGGACATGACACTTAGAAAACATAAGTATGGCCAACTCGAGGTTGGGTTGAGTTTGTAGCGTAATTCTACCCGGAACCTACCGGCTTAACTAGTGGCTACAAACAATAGGACCCAATGTGAGAAGTTGGTCATGTGGTGCCAAGACAAGAGGTTAGACCAAGTTGTGGTGTAAATCTACCCGGAACCCACCGGCTTAACTAGGTAACCACAACACAGTCTAATGTGAGAGGTTAAGGTGCATTAAACTAATTAATGCCTCATGATTAGGGTTAAGTCAGGGTCCACTAATACTTAACCAATTTGGGGGTTCGAGGGATTGAAATGGGGTTAAGTTGTGAACTGTCGGTTACACTTAACCAATTTAATCGATTTGGGGTTTGAGGGATTGAAATGGGGTTAAGTTGTGAACTGTTGGTTACATTTAACCAATTTAATCCATGATTAGTGAAGGGTTAAATCGCACTTAACCCTCTTAGGAAACCCTAGCAACGTGGTCTGTTCCAGCAGTAATCCCAGTTGGGTATCATCACAACCATAGAGGCTAGGCTTGGGCGGGGCACGATTACTGGACTGATGTAAGCGACCAAAGCGACGGCTGAGTGGTACAGCGGTGCGGGTCCAGGCGGGCTACGGACGTGCACGTAATCCGGTATTGGACAAACTCGAGGCACGGGTACCAGTAGGCTTAGACTGTGCATTATTGCTTCAGTGTCTGGGGTTGACACCCGAGGGCTTGATACACCCGAAGGTGGACCCAGCACAGTCTGACTACATCCATATGTGGGCCGTATGGACACCAACACTTGACGTGTTAGGCTTATAGGGAGCCGATCGACTAGACCGTTTGGTTGGACCTTATATTAAGGTCACTTCATGTTATTGGGTAAAAGCTTGGGCCAAGGGATCAATACCTGTTATGTTGGTTTGCTAGTACACCGTGGTGCAAAACTTAACCTTGTTTATGCGATGACACCTCTATCTATTTTGTAGTTAATTTATCACGCCAGTATGTTGTTATCTATGATCATCTCAGTTTCCATCATGCTGTTAACTTTATTAGTTTATAGACTGATCATAGCAGGGCTTACTCAGTCTTTTTGACTGACCTGTTTTCTTTCGCCTCTTTTCTTCCGTTCCCCCCCCCCCCCCCCCAGGTTCTCAGGGAGGGAATACAGGAGCCTAGCTTGGATCTTAGCTGCTTTCTTGGATAGCTCATGTATGCTTTGGACTTGAGCTCGATATGGTTTTTCCACTTTGGGGATAGCTACTTTTATGTTTTCCTTTTCAGTTCCAGATGATGTTATTTTATGTACTAGACTTGCGAATTTGGGAAATTGACATTATGATGTAGCAGACTTGTTTTTGAAATGGTTTAAAATTCTTCTGCTGTTTTATCTATCTACTTACTCTGTTTATTTACATATATATATGTCATGTCCTACCTTGTTATATCATTATGTATGTTTACCTTGTTTTAAAACGCCCCACCAAAGTCAAAGTTGCTTGCAAGAGCCACCCTGGCGGAGGTGGGGTGTTACAGTAGGTTAAGTGTTGTCATTTAAATTCGAGACTTAACCCCATCAGTCTGGCATGTCCAGTTGGTTAAGTGTTGTCATTTAAGTTCGTGACTTAACCCGCCTACGTGTCATGTCAAGATGGCTAAGTGTTGTTGTTCAAGTTCATGACTTAGCCCTACGAATCATGTATCAAGTTGGTTAAGTATATTCAAGCGGTTCATGACTTAACCGTATCAAATCATCGTGTCAAATTGGTTAAGTATATTCAAGCGGTTCATGACTTAACCCTATCATGTGGCATTAATTCATTAATGCACCCCAACCTCTCACATCAAACCTGTAGTTGTGGTTACTGGAAATGCCGGGCGGTTCCGAGCAGAATTACACCACAACTCAGTCTGACCTCGGGTTTTCAAGTGCGATATGATCAACTGCACATACTGGATCCTATTGTTTGCAGTAACTGGATTTGCCAGGTGGTTCCGGGCAGAATTACAGTGCAAACTCAACCCAACCTCAAGTTGGCCATTTTCAAGTTCATTCTAAGTGTCATGTCCAAGTTTCAAGTTTCATGTCGAGTTCGTGTCAAGTTTCAAGGATGAGTTTCATGCCCACATCCAGATTCAAGTTATAAAAATGTCCACGTTTCAAGTTTTGACTATTATCAAGTTCATAATTCATGTTCATAACCAATTCATGTTTTGCCTAATCTACACAAATCGTATTGCCATCGCACGTGAACGTGAATCGATCTATACTACAAATAAATCCAAATCTAGAAATATGTGGAATAGCATTAAAACTGTGATAGGCAAAAGGGACTAGCGTAAAGCGATAAAAGGGGTTACAAGACTAGTATGATATAACTAGAGATAATTGGTTACAACATCACTGGCATATAGGATTTCAAATTTAGCGAGATAAGGCGATGGTCGTGATAAACGCTGAAAAAGAATAGGCATGCAAAAGCTAGCCAAATACAAGGATAACGGATCTAGTGGTTTTGGTGTACATAATTGTGAATAAACTAAGCAAGTCACACCCTAGGTATACGATCCAACAAAATGCCAATTCGGTGTACAACATGGTTTTCAGCTATAGTGTTATGGGCATGAACAATCAACTATAATAGTCTTAGGCAATTAACCCCAGTAGTCATAGTCATAGATAATAATCTCATAGTTGTGAATCATAAGCGATTAATCACAATAGTCATGGATAATTATCCAAAATAGTAGGCAAATAGTCATAGGCAATTAACAGTAATAGTTTCAAAGTCATGGTCATAGATAATAGCCTTATGTTCATAATCATAGGTAATATTTCTCATAGTCAAGAGTCATAGGTGATTAGCCACGATTGTCCCTGTCATAGTCATAGGCAATAGCCTTATGTTCACTGTCATAGGCATAGGCATAGTCTTATGTTCACAGTCATAGTCATAAGCATGGGCAAAATCTAATGTCCACAGTCATAGGCATAGTCATAGTCTTATGTCATTAACAATAGTTTCAACGTCGTAGACAATATTCCCAATAGTCAAGATCCAAGAATTTATCTTACAATCTAGCGTTTGAATAATAAACTAGGTCCATCAACATGAATAGGCATGATTCAATCGATAAGAAATAACCCAAAATTATAGATTCAAGAAGAGATAAGAACAGATCTAAATAGATAATCAAGCTTAGGTCCAATTTCATTTCATTCCATGCCCACATTAAATTTAACAAGTTTAAATATCAAAGTAACTAGAACTTACAGAGCGTGGATCGAGAATTAGAGTGCAGAGATTTGATTCTGGAAACGGTTATTGCAGTTGTTGAATCTCTATTTGTTTAGTCTTGTTCTAGGGTAAAAAACCCCCCAATTTGCAATTCCTAGCTGTTGTCTTGACGAAGAAGAAGTAGTCTCTTTTAATTTAAATATTATCATTTTGATTTTCACAGAGGTAACATAAGGACATAATGAAATGGTGCAGAGAGAATGAGGCTAGGGGGCTGTTTATTTAGGGTTAGGCAGACGAATCTGGTCACGAAACAAGTCTAAATACATCAGAATGCATCTAGTTCAGGAAATAGGTTCGGGAGGCTGGTCGACCCCCAGGTCGACACTATGGTCGACCTGGCCCCTGGGAGGTTGACACTATGGTCGACCCCCCGGTCGACCTGGTCAATGGGTGGGAGTTTTCCCGCCCTGCCTGCAGCGGGGGTTGAATTCGAATTTCGAGCTAATTTTGATTCTGAAAATTCCTGAAACTTCGGAGGGTCATATCTCCCTTATACGGACTCCGATTCTCGCAAACTCGGTCTCGTTCTCAAGCAGAATTTCGAGATGAACGCAATGGCGCCACCCGTTTCCCTTGATTCTTGTTTTAAAAATTAATTCTGCCTTGATTTATAGTTTGAACATGTTATTTAAATAAGGGTTGTTACATTCTCCCCTCCTTAAAGGATTTCGTCCCCGAAATCTTCAAGTTAAGAAGAATGTGTCCTACCATCCAATCATCCATCTACTCAATCATCAATCACAAACATCCATTATCCTTAAGAGATATCTAATGTTATATGAACATATGCAGAAAGTGTGTGTATATGTTCCTTATCTAATGCAAATGATCAGGCTTGATTGATCTTCTTAAATGCAAAATATGTTTAGTGCCATGAATCCAACATGTATGCAAATAGTCCTAGTCATATAAACACTATATGTGTGCTCAAACATCCATCCATATGCAACATTGACATGATAACACATTCAATTTCATCCATAAAAAATTATACACACTCATGCATATGCAATATGAAAATGTGTCTGAGCCGATCTAGTGCCTAATGTGTGTTATGCAACCACAAGCAACCACTTGCGACCACTTGCAACCACTTGCAACCATCAATCATAACATGTCTCAAACACATGTTTCACCCAATTGTTCCTACATAAAGAATTAGTCAAATGATAGAAGCAAGTAAAAACTTTGTGCCCATTAGGCAATGTCAAAGCTGGAAATCTACGTCACATATATACTGAATAGGAGAAGAACTCCCTAAGCACCAGCCTATATACTATAAAACCCAAAAACTTTAGTCGACCCAACGGACACCCTGAAGCCCCAACATGTATTACTAACAGATAAGTCATACTCCCTATGGTGTTTGCAACAAAAATAGGATTAAGAATAGGACTGAGAGGTTGTACTTAAAAGATAGTATACAATTAAGCTCTATAGGAAAAGAGGGATCAAGGATATACTCTTTAAAAGAGATATGATGCACGTGTCTAGACTTCAATCTTCTAAATCGTATGAGCTTAACTCCATTGTGCTTCGGCCGTCTTTAACTTCACGATTTCGTAGTTCCTTAATTATTGTTCCTAGAATATGGGTTGGAACTCATTCCACTGTCGCCTCTCGTTCCACTTTCGCTTATTCTCGTTCTAGTATACCTGATTCAAACATAACTATGTACTCATGGTTTTGTGCAAGCTCTCCAAAATTCACTAGTGACTCTTGGATCTTATTTACTTACTAGAAGGTATTCCACATAAATGAATTATCTCTTAAAAAATAAACAAATGCCAACCATGTTGCCAAATATAGTTACTAAGATGATTTTCTATAACTCATGCATAAGCGAAATGAACCATCCGCCTTATTTGCGAACACTACTCGAGTGGATCGATAAATGTATCAAGAGATTCTAGGTAACTAAACATGGCAGAACCCTAAGGGTCACACTAGACTTTGAGGGCATTACCAAGGCAAGTCAAGCGTCTAACTACCCTCTTTTCATACTCGAGAATGGTACCATTTCTGGACAACCACTCCATCCCTAGAATCAACCCATAGCCCAAAAACATAAGCTTTACTTCTAAACTCAACACTTAGCATAGACATTCTCAAATCCAAACAAGTCATGAATAAATGAGCCGATTCCCCAACAGGATTTGAGATAAAAATGGGATCCTCTACTATGCTTGTACTAAGGTGGAGAGACTCAACTATCGAGGCAGAATTAAAAAGGATGCGATGTACAAAAACAATGTTCCCCTGGTATGATAGAAAAGGGAAGCTAAACTTTTAACATAAACGTTACCACCTTTCTTAGTTATGCTAGTAGTGAGAGCATAAAATTTCCCTCTCAACGATCTTGTTCTTTGCCCTTGTCGTTTTCCTATGATACTTAACTACATGTCCTTTTTTACCATGCCAATGATGTTCTTTCTTATCATGGGTTTTATTATTCTATTACTTTGAACTCTTCCCTTTCACCTTTTCCTCCTTCGTGGATTACGCCTTATCAAAAAGTTTCTCATCCTTAGGCTTGTGTTCTTTATCCTCGTTCTTACTATCCTTGTATAGCTTGTTCACAAGTTTCTTGAAAGCTACTTCCATCGCACGGCAACCCTACAAAGCTTGAGATAAGATTAGTCGCATGTAAAACTACTGCGGCTACAGATTGAGGTTGGACACTACTTTGCCCTCCGACATGTGTTGCATGCCTACAAACTATGGTGAAAAAGAAAGAGAGAAGAGACTAAAGGAGAGAATTAAAAGATAATGCATATGGCTTTGGGGAATATGCCTTTCGTAAAACGAAACTTTTCCTGAAAAATGCTTCTTTGTAAATGGTTTTGAAAATAATTTCAAAAGATTTTATAAACTTTTGGCCAGTCTGGTAACCGTCTGCTTTGATACCAAATGTAACACCCCACCTCCGCTAGGGTCACTCACAAATGGAATGCACTAGCTTTGGTGGAGCATTATCTAGGTAAACATACACAGAAATATTACAAGACAGAACATATTAAACAACGGAAGAAGAACCAAATTTCATTGCTTTAAAGTCAAGAAAGGTCTAAAGCCTTTTACATCATACTGCTATTAAATCTGTTTCATCAAAATTTGTCTTGCAATAGTAAAGAAGCATAAAAACCATAGTCATAAATCATTCCCCAATAAATTAGCAAAGCAAGCTATAGCCAAGAGAAATCCAAGCAGTACATGAAAGATCCTTGGAGCTTGGTAAGATCCGAACTAAGCTATATTCCCACCCAGCGAACCTGGATGGGAGGGGGGGAGGACGAAAGAAAAAGAGGCGAAACAAACTGGGTCAGTTATAAAGACTGAGTAAGTCCTAGTGGCTTTCAACATAAAAACAAGTGAAGATAATATGGCATGAATAAACTAAAAGTAAACATAAGCATGATGACAAGGTAAGCTACAGGCACAATGAATCAAGTACAACATCCAATGCTTCCTATCAAGAGTATCATCACAAGGTTCCTACCAAGTATCACATTTCAAGGTTTCTACTATGTACAACATCGCAAGACTTCTAAGATTCACCGTTCCACTATTTTCTTTGATTTCCTATATTATCTGCACCAACTGTACTAGTACCCCAACCTATATCATCCTTTCCATGTATAAGTATAGTCCCTTGCCGTATATCGTACGGGTTTCAACAAGTATTTCCATACTACTTCAACGTAGTGCCACCATTCTTGAAATCGTTTGGACCACCACCCTTGTTCTGGCTAGGTTTCCTTATCATGAACTATCGTGTGTTCAACTAGGATTTATGCCACCTAGGACCACTAGGGATTATGCTACCTATTGAACGTTTTCTTGATTTGATTAGGGTTTATGCCACCTAGGACCACTAGGGATTATGCTACCTAACGAATTCCACGTAACGATCTATTAATCGATCGGCTCCCTACAAGTCCTAGCTCGTTCATGTGTCTATGTCATACGGCCCAATCACGAAATCTAGTCACCTGTGCTAGGTACACCATAGTGTGTATCAAGCCCTCAGATGCCAACCACCGACACGAACCAAGCACACATAGTGAAAACCTACTGGTGCCCAATGCTCGCTTTTTCAACTCCAGACTACGTGCACGACCATATTCCGCCTGAACCTACAATGGCGCACCAACTCAGTCGTCGTTCTGGTCGCTTACAATCAGCCCATTAATCGTGCCCCACCCTGCCTAGTTCTAGGGTACCATGATACATCTAGTGGGTTACTGCTGAAAAGGACCGCGTAACTTTGGTTTCTGTCCAGTAGGTTAAGTGTTATCATTTAAATTCGAGACTTAACCCCATCAGTCTAGCATGTCAAGTTGGTTAAGTGCTGTCATTCAAGTTTGTGACTTAACCCGCCTATGTGTCATGTCAAATTGGCTTAGTGTTGTCGTTCAAGTTCATGACTTAGCCCTACGAATAATGTGTCAAGTTGGTTAAGTATATTCAAGCGGTTCATGACTTAACCCTATCAAATCATCGTGTCAAATTGGTTAAGTATATTCAAGCGGTTCAAGACTTAACCCTATCATGTGGCATTAATTCGTAAATGCACCCCAACCTCTCACATCAGACCTGTTGTTGTGGTCACTGGATATGGCGGGCAGTTCCGGGCAGAATTACACCACAACTCAGTCTGACCTCGGGTTTTCAAGTGCGATATGACCAACTACCCACATTGGATCCTATTGTTTGCAGTAACTGGATTTGCCGGGCGGTTCCGGGCAGAATTACACTGCAAACTCAACCCAACCACGAGTTGGCCATTTTCAAATTCATTCTAAATGTCATGTCCACGTTTCAAGTTTCATGTCGAGTTCATGTCATGTTTCAAGGGTAAGTTTCATGCCTACATCCAGATTCAAGTTATAACATTGTTCATGTTTCAAGTTTTGCCTATTATCAAGTTCTTAATTCATCTTCATTACCAATTCATGTTTTTCCTAATCTACACAAATAGTATTCCCATCGCACGTGAACATGAATCGATCTATACTACAAATAAATCCAAATCTCGAAATAGGGGCAGTAGCATCAAAACTGTGATAGGCAAAAGGGACCAGCATAAAGCGATAAAAGGAGTTACAAGATTAGTATGGTATAACTTGAGATAATTGGTTAAAACATCACTGGCGTATAGGATTTCAAATCTAGCGAGATATGGCGATGGTCATGATAAACACTGAAAAAGAATAGGCATGCAAAAGCAAGCCGAATACAAGGACAATGGATCCAGTGGTTTTGGTGTACATAATTGCAAATAAACTAAGCTAGTCACACCCTAGGTATACGATCCAACAAAATGCCAATTCGGTGTACAACATGGTTTTCAACTATTGTGTTATGGGCATGAACAATCAACTATAATAGACTTAGACAGTTAACCCCAGTAGTCATAGTCATAGATAAAAATCTCATAGTTGTGGATCATAAGCGATTAATCACAATAGTCATTGATAATTATCCAAAATAGTTCTAGGCAAATAGTCATAGGCAATTAACAGTAATAGTTTCAAAGTCATGGTCATAGATAATAGCCTTATGTTCATAATCATAGGTAATATTTCTCATAGTCAAGAGTCATAGGTGATTAGCCACGATTGTCCCTATCATAGTCATAGGCAATAGCCTTATGTTCACTGTCATAGGCATAGCCATAGTCTTATGTTCACAGTATTAGTCATAGGCATAGGCAAAATCTTATGTCCACAGTCATAGGCATAGTCATAGTCTTATGTCATTAACAATAGTTTCAACGTCGTATACAATATTCCCAATAGTCAAGATCCAAGAATTTATGTTACGATCTAGCGTTTGAATAATAAACTAGGTCCAACAACATGAATAGGCCTGATTCAATCGATAAGAAATAACCCAAAATCGTAGATTCAAGAAGAGACAAAAACAGATCTAAATAGATAATCAAGCTTAGGTCCAATTTCATTTCATTCCATGCCCACATTAAATTTAACAAGTTTAAATCCCAAAGTAACTAGAACTTACAGAACGTGGATTTAGAATTAGAGTGCAGAGATTTGATTCTAGAAATGGTTATTGCAGTTGTTGAATCTCTATTTGTTTAGTCTTGTTCTAGTTGAAAAACCTCAAATTTGCAATTCCTAGTTGTTGTCTTGACGAAGAAGAAGTAGTATCTTTTAATTTAAATATTATCATTTTGATTTTCACAGAGGTAGCATAAGGACATAATGAAATGGTGTAGAGAGAATGAGGCTAGGGGCTGTTTATATAGGGCTAGGCAGACGAATCTGGTCACGAAACAAGTCTAAATACATCAGAATGCATCTGGTTCAGGAAATAGGTTCGGGAGGCAGGTCGACCCCCAGGTCGACACTATGGTCGATCTGGCCCCTGTTAGGTCGAAACTATGGTCGACCCCCGGGTCGACCTAGTCTATGGGCGGGAGTTTTCCCGCCCTGCCAGCTGCGGGGTTTGAATTCGAATTCGAATTTCGAGCTGATTTCAATTCTGAAAATTCCTGAAACTTTGGAGGGTCATATCTCCCTAGTACGGACTCCGATTCTCGCAAACTCGAACTCGCTTCCGAGCAGAATTTCGAGATGAACGCAATGGCGCAACCCGTTTCCCTTGATTCTTGTTTTAAATATTAATTCTGCCTAGATTTAGAGTTTGAACATGTTATTAAAATACGGGTTGTTACAAACAGGAAAGGGTAAGGACAAAGTACAGGATCTTCAGAAGGGAACGTTATGTTCTCGTGGTTAGTATATCGAAAGAGATAGGAAGTTTTGGTTGAAGATTTGATTTCTTTTTCCAAGAACTCTTTTCAACTTTTGCGCTTCGCCCTCGTTTGTATCGGCTTCGATTGTTCAAACACTGCACCTAAATACTAGTCGAGTTATGCATCCCGTTGTAGTCTCAAATCATATTGGTGGTTCGGCTCACTTATCTATGGTTTGTTGGGATTTGAGTGTCTATCTTGGGCATTGGGCTTGAATGCAACGCCTTCATTCTTGGTTTAACGGGCTATAGATTGATTCTAGGAATGGATTGGCTAGCCAGGTATGGTGCCATCCAAGACTGTGAAAATAGGGTAGTTAGACTGTTGGCTCGTTGTGGAAAGACCCTTGATATTTCTTATGACCCTATGGGTTCTGTGATGCTT